>OZ026523.1:82162748-82428740 GCA_964019695.1 Loripinus fragilis | reverse complement strand
GGTCACGTGGCCAGATCCATTTGAACGAACTTTATAATATTTGAGTTTGCGAAGCAAACATCTATGTGTCTTGATCCACATCAAAACCAGAACTAATGGTGAGGTTGATACCGTGAACTCCAGTGATGTTTTTTTTGCTAAAAACAGATGGTTTCAAAATGAAATACTACTTACCCCCTTAATTAAATTTCCCGTATTTATAATTGGCATCTCGTGCGATAATGATACCTGGACCTTCATCTACTTTCGCGCTTGGTGTGTGCGAGCATTGAAGGTTTTGGCGTGAAAGCATGGATGCACAGTTTCGTTTGAGCTTTCGTTGCCCCCCCCCCCAAGTAAGCATATAATAGTGAGCCACTATTGGCCCGCCAGCGAAACGTCATTCAAATGGCGTTTTGCTGGTGTGACAATTGTGGCAAGAGAATATGCTGGCTGGGTCCTAAAACTAGCTTACTCGTGTTCTGATCATGCGGTTACTTTCTAAAAGGTTTGCATGTGTATTACTGTGGTAAATTTGCCCAATACATATATACCCCATGTAGTGTCGTCTCGACTCTATTTAAGGTCCATCAGCTTCACGAATCAGTATCACTTTCTGGCACAAGGTAAACAGGTAAATGCATTAATTAATGAATACAAGTACTAGTAACAGTCCTCTCTATCTCAGCAGTTGTCTGTTTGAGACCTTGGATCACTAATCATGTAACAAAGTAACACTGGAAGATGTATAAAACCCTCCTCAATAAAGTGTGTTAATTTATTATACTCTTTGCCAATTCTTCCGCCATTGCGAAATACGAACAACATATCTCCTTAGCAATAATTCATATTTGATAAGCAAAACATATTGTATTGGAACTATATTTACAGCTGGCTTGCTTATCATATAGAAGAAAGTAACAAGTAATGACATCCAAAGTTGTGATTGTTTCGCGCCTATGATATCAGTAAGCCTTGCCATTACCTTTGTTCAGGTCTTATATTCCTAAGTTTATATCTACAGCCAGAGTAGCACACCATGACCAGAAACGTTTAAAAGGACAGATTAAAGGAAAGGCGTGATTATGAAACATACTCAACCCATAAAGCGCACTCAGACCAGTTTTACAGGGCATGCATAGTTTACACACGCCTGAAGAAAGGTTTTCTCAAGGTACTGAAGATATGATTACAACGTATTAAGGCACCACAGAATTGGCCAGAATGTAGAAACAGCGCTTCTAGCTTGTACAAACGAGATGTTTGTCATATATAATATAAATCATCTAATCTCTAGTAGTCATACCATATTATTATCAAAGGTGGGTAATGGTACATTTGAGACCCTCGCTTACTTGTTTGGCGCATACGTTTGTTTTGTATGTATGGTTATTTTATGATATGAGACAGAAACTGACATTGTATTGTTATGTGCGTCCAGTATAACATTTTTAAACATATTACAGTCACAATTAACATGCATGTATAATTTGCTGAAATTTTACTATCAAAATATTTGTTTTAATGACAAAACCTGTAGGTAAAAAAATTGCAATTATGGATGGAATTGGGAGGGTTTGGTAAGTATCTTAAAATGTATTTTTCCAAGTGGTGGCATTTGTTTCTCGCATTATAAACAAATACAATCATTGTGATGTGACGAGTAGTAATTTGTTTGAAGTAACAAAGTAACATCTAGCCCTCTTGTATATTTATGTATTCCAATTGTCATTACTTGTTTTCAGAAAGTGTTATAACACAGCTACCTTGTTCAAAGGAATCTTTTTATATATGTCGTCCGAAATATCGTACACCAGTGATTGTTTGAATGTCGTGATGTAAATATATGTAGAGCTATTAACCGCGCAATTAATAAAGAACAGAACATTAATACAATAAGTATATCTATGTCGCTGTAAACTTAGAAATGCATACTATGAGGTGACACCGCTTTCAATTTTGGTGGATATAAAAATAATTTTTGGTTACCATTTTAGAGAATTCTATTAATGTATCTGGCTTAAAGCTAAATACAAAACGCGTCAGATCATGCATTTAGGAGCTGGTATTCATCAGTACAACAAAATCAAGTAAGTCGAATGTCCTGTAGCTTTTCCTCGCGGTGCCGTGGGTTGGTCTGCAGTTTATGATTGTGGTATTTCCTGATCATACTCACTTTCTATTTAATCGAACATACTCAGTTACTTAAAAGTATGATTCATTTGCTTTGCCAACAACATTGATCGTTTGCAAATATAATGCCATAGTGATACATTAGCGTACATATTATCAAAATATATGTATTACTTGACTTTTCGCTTTCTGTAGAGGCGGCAACTTTAATATTCATATCTGGGTGTGGTTCGGCTATTTCATCTGCTAAGGAAGGGAAATCAGGTTTTATTTATAATTTGGTAAAGAGTTAATAAGCTCTTTGAGCCGCACAAACGTGCGTGCATTTCATGAAAATCCTAACCGTATACACACTGAACTCACATTTATTAACCCTTAAAGCGCATAATCACAAAATGTATGTTTTTGTCGTCCACTAAACTATTTGAAGCCTCATGGATAAACAGTGTGGACCCAGATCAGACTGCTCTTGTAGGAGCAGTCTGATCTGGGTCCGCAATGTTTACCTCCCTGCTTATGTTAAATAGACATTTTCAGATGCAGTTATTTTGCTGGCAATTTAAGGCCTAGATAATGACTGAGGCACAAGATGATACAGTTATTTTTGAATAAAACCACGCATCGTTTCAGCTTTTACCTATGCCTAAGGTTGACTAGTCCTAATTACGCATTCATGAGGCGCCGCCTTTACAGTAAGCGAAAAGTCAAGTAATACACTGAACTAGACCATGTCATTTTAAAGCAACAATAACGACATATGAAACACATGCTCACATTAACCAAAACAGATACAAGTAAATGCTCTGAGAGGATTTGATTGTGTCGTGTCAATCAATCAACTGTCGGAATTGTTTGATAACGATGCAAATTTCAATAGTCTCTAAAGAAATCAGATATATAGTAACGCATTTATTGCCTTATACCATGTTTAGAAGACACCGAACGAGGTCCGTTAAAGCTCAGATCAGTATAAGCTAGATAGGTATCAACGCATCTTCTTGTTTACACTTTCAAAATTTAGATTGGTTAAATGTTTCACTCTTGTAGCTATCGTATCCGGCGTCTTTCATATTTTCGATTTTTTTTCTTTAAACCCCACCATTTCTTCTGGATATTTCTAGTTCCTCTTAAATCAGGACCTCAGTTTTTCCTTCAATTTTGACCCATATTTTCTTCTTAACAAATAATAAAAGCGTTGCTTTTTATATAACACTGAATTACATGTAGCATAGGAAATGTACATGCGGCACCATTATATTCATGTTTATCTTCGCTTGCTTCCTTGGAAAAAATACAAAGTGTTTAGACGGAGAATTTATTCTGCACCAGGTCGAAACAGTACTTGGATCGGTCCTGGTCCTAAGTATTGAGATGTACAAGGTTGGATCGGTACTGGTACGGTTCAAGAGTTAAGGCGAACAAACGTGTTTCACTCCAAACCCTTGGTTCGGTCCTGGATCGGAACAAATGCATTGTCTAAACAGAGTAAATTGTTACTTTGATGGTGGAGATGAGTGTCTGAAATTTCTGAACTGCTTTAAATATATTTCTCAGTAATTGTATACCAAAGACAGCTTTCATAAAAACAAATTTTACTCTGGCTGTCTGTGTCTTTCCTTCACTGTGGTAGTTAAATTTGGTTAGATTGCTCCTCTAAGATAATACTCCAAATACGTACTAACTAATCAGGTTATACGTTAAATCAAGGATTTATAACCCCCACCCACGTATCCAAGGCTGGGACATACATTTTATCGTTGGCCATTTTTTAAATGTTGGACATAAAGTTTTGATATTACATAAGTATGTGTATGTGGAAAGTGTTTTCCAATATAGCCAAATATATGGCTTTGCCACTTAGAAGAAATATAATAAATGTATTATAAATATACTATGCATTTCTTACCTTATGGAAATATTTGATGACTGCTAAGTTACTAAAACAAGGCTATCAATATCATAAACTTCATAAAGGTTTTTCTTAATTCTAATACAGATACGCAAAGTTAAGTTCAACGCTGGTTTAAAACCTCTTCTGCAACAGGGCATATCAGAGCAAGTATTTTATGGTGATTTAGTTTATCAATTCAAAAGAATCGTTGTCATGGTTGTAAAGCCTTCTTTTCATGATCAATTCAAAAAGATAATCAAACTTTGTAAAACGTGGGAGGTAATATGAAGGTTATGCGACAGTCTGCATGTCTGGTTATAAACAGTAGCAATAGCACGATGGCAGGACAAGCCGCATATTCGACAACAACTATTTTTGGGTTGGTGCCGCCTGGGCCCACCGTGGCTCAACTAAGGATTTCTTTGTCTGTGAGGTAAGATCCATTTTCCTTGTTTCGTCATAGTATCTTAATTTGATTTGATTGGTTCTCTCTGATGATGTATTGCAAAAGAAAGGATACATCCATGCGAACTCAACATGTTTTGTGTTTTAACAAAAGCAGAATCTGGGACGGACGGACATTTATGCCAGTAATATAAATTTAGCCCCCACTCCCGTCCCCAGTGGCATGGGCTGCTGTCTATTCTCAGGCCATGATTCTGCTGCTGTTTCATTTGGATTGAATGTTGATGCTCGCATTCCGTGTGGATATTTTGAGTTGGGTCCTTCTTTTGTGGTGTGGGTCTTGGTGCCCTTTCTAGTTTAGGTATCATCTTACTGAGGAAGAAATCTGGCTGAAATAACATTACAAGTTACACCAACAAATGGCCAAATACAAAACACTCTACCCACATGAGAACAACAGCCACGAATAGACAACCATAAAGTCATCGCCTTAGGACGAACAGTGCTCAGCCGATGCCAAAGGGAGTATGTTCAATATGCTGTTGTCAAAGCAAATTATGTAACCACGCACAAATTGTTTCGTTTGTCTATAATTAGGTAAGCTAGTTTGAAACGTGTATTAATTGATCCGCAGACCAAAACATATAGGTAAGTATGATTATCTATTCATTTGTATATG
This sequence comes from Loripinus fragilis, assembly GCA_964019695.1. Lineage (NCBI taxonomy): Eukaryota > Metazoa > Mollusca > Bivalvia > Lucinida > Lucinidae > Loripinus > Loripinus fragilis. The sequence continues at coordinate 82,423,653 of OZ026523.1, read as the reverse complement.
AAGTTCTTTATTATTTTGCTCTTCTAGAAATTATAATAAATCTGGGGGAGAGAAATATTGTTGCTTGAAATGTTGGCTCAACTTCAAGTTTCCTTTAGCTCTGGCTATCTGCGAGTCATGAGCCATTTTCTTTGCTTCATCATAGTGTGTTAATTTGGTTAAACTGCTTCTCTGTGATGATACATTGCATATGCGAGATAACCAAGCATTGTGTTTTAACAACAATAGTATCTAAGGCGAATAGTTGGTACCAGTGAAATGCACTTAAAGTGAGTAAGGGTACAAAGATCAGGAATCGATACAATCAAGTACCACACCTGACCCAGGATACCAATGGGAAAGTGACAAACTCACATTTAGACACCACAAACGGAAGCCAAGAGGTCAGCCCTTTCCCAGCAGGTGACCACAAAGAACATATCAACAGACGCGCACAAAGACATAGTAAGCCCCCCATTGGCTTAGGCTGCTGTCCGTCATAAGGCGTCGGTTCTGTTGTTACTGATTATTTTTTCATCATTGATTCAATTGTTTATGGAGGTTCTGTTTTTGGTCTTTGCTTTGTTATGTAGATACCTTTGTTTTGAACTTCTCCATGTGTCTTGTTTTCTAAAACACACTAATAACCCACTTATAAAGCATACTACATGAAACATGTTTTAAAATTAGACACATGGGTTTTCAATTTGCCATACATGTTTAGTAAAACTAATACTTTATGCACATGTTTATGCGATAACAAAATTTCTAAGCGCTAATTTTACAGTTTATTTAGTGTTTTATACTATGTACAGCCCGCGGTCACAGATGGCCAATGGACGAAGAAGACGTTCGATCAAACATACCGAATTCGCTGTTGAATTAAGTGATTGTCTTGACAATGCCATGGAGAGTGTACCATCTAAAATAACAATCCACAGTTGATAATCGCTGTTTCTGGTTTGTAATTTTATTGCAAAAAAGTGAAGCTTAATTCTGCCTTCTGGACATAGCTTGATTGATAAAATAGCTACAGGACAGAAATGTGACAATCGTTAATGCTTAATGTTTGTTTGTAGTTAACATGCTCTTTGACAGGTTGATTGCGATTGGCCACAGGGGATCAATTCTAACTCAATAATGCCTCAATCTGCTAGGTTTTAATTTATTAATTGGAATATTATTGTGTATAATTTGTTGGAACTATTATGATTGATATATCATAATTGCTGTTTATTACAAAAATCATTGGAGAACAATACATCATTTTCATAAAACCACGTCTGAAGTATTGTAGAATTATCTTCCAATGGCTGAATATAAGTGTATGCACAGGATCACATCATTCACAGTATAGAACAGATCGGTATGAAATACAACGTTGCTTTAGAGCTTCTAATTCAAAATTACAGACTGTCGTCGAACCCATGGCAGCTGGAGGAAGAGAAATAAGCACACCGTAGAACCAAAAAGACATATGCATTTTTCAGAGAGATATAGTGAATCAACACAACCGATAGATGCTGTAAATATTTCGTCCCCAGCGAGATCCAAACCCACGACCTCGCCAACACCGCCTAGCACTACACCGAAAATCGACGCTACCAACTGTGCCACTGAGACATCAGGATGTTCAAGTAGCGCTGATATTGACGACGACCAATGCAGTACACGTCGTATATTGGTTCATTTTCAATAGATGACCCCGGGTGCATGACATCTATTGCGTTCGCAAATGAAAGCCTGATGGATCCAATTAAGAATACAAGTGAAATTAGACAAAGAAATATAATTTCACAAACATCATTGCTTTCGACCTACACAGGATATATATACAATTTTACTCAGAATATATTTGTTTGTTTTGTTGCTTTACGTCCCAAGTCAAAAGCTATAGTCATTGGGGGACGGTCAGTTCACCTGAATATGTTTGTAGATTTAAATACCAGAATACTGTAGGGTTAAAATAAAGCTGGAGATATTGAATTTAAATATGTTCGGAATGGTGAGAAAAAAGATAAGTTTTTAAATAAACTGTCCAATACAGATATTGCTGATAAAATTAATCATTTGAAAGATAATTTAAATGATGGTATAAACGAAAAAGATTTGAGTTATAATGTTGAAGAATTTTATAATATTTTATCACAAGTTTGTGATCCCCTTTTTTAAGAAACCAATTGATATCAAGCAACGGTCTGATTGTAGTCAGGCAAAACGGCCATGGTTTGATGAGTCATGTAAACTCAGATGAAAACAGAAATAATTTGACAACATCCAGAACAGAATATAAAAATGTATCAGGAATTCGAAAAAAATCAGAAAGGCAATGGGAACTATTGATAATATTTTTATTATTCATGGCCTGATTAAACACTTCATTAATGAGAGCAAACGACTTTACGTATGTTACTTTTATAGATTTCACCAAAGCCTTTGACTATATTATTAGGGATTAATTGTGGCTAAAACCTCTAAATTTTGGAGTAAGGGGCAACATTCTAAATGTTATTCAATCAATGTACGGTTCTGTTAAATCAATGGTGAAATATAACAATTCGTTAAGTAATGATTTTGCATGTTATTTTGGAGTTAGACAAGGTAAGTGTCTCTCACCATTTTTGTTTTCTATGTATCTGAACGATGTTGAAGAAAAATTTATCCGTGGTAAATTTCAAGGCATTGAGTATGTTGAAACTATTTCTGTTATTGTATGCTGATGATATTGTTATTTTTGCTGATAATGAAAACATGCTACAAAACGTATGATAATTGTATTACATTGTAGTTGGAAACTATAGGTTAACACAAATAAAACTAAAATAATGATTTTTAGGGGAGGAGGAATTTTATCACGTAATTTGCATTTTCTGTACAGTGGGGAGAAAGTAGAAATTGTAAGCAGATTCACATACTGGAGGGTATTTTATAGATGCATTCGAAACTCTAGCGGGACAAGGGGGAAATCACTATTCACATTACACAAATATTGAGAACAATTTACATCATTATCAACAAAGCATGTTTTAGATCTATTTGATAAACTTATTAAACCTGTGTTGCACTATTGGTGTGAAATTTGGCGGTTTCAAAATGCAGCACCTCTAGAAAGATTGCACACTTAGTTTTGTAAAAAAAGTTGCTTGGAGTGAAACGCTCCACTCAGAATGATTTTGTGTATGGAGAATTGGAGAGAACATCGCTTAGAAATTATAGGTCAAGATCAGTGATTCGTTACTGGTTTAAAATATTAACATGTCCTGATTCAAAATATGTTAAACTAGTTTACAAAATGATGTTAAACGATCTGAATTTACGACCAAATAAGCCGAATTGGACATATTAAGTATAACACTTGTTACAAACACTAGGGTTTAATAATGTATGGCTTCATAAAGGGGTAGAAAATATTAACAGGTTTATGTCAGTTTTTAGAGAAAGGAGTACTGATACGTTTATTCAATATTGGAATGAGAGAATGCATACGTCTGCAAGAGCAAGATCGTATTCATTGCTTTGTGAATTTTCTTATAAGGCATATCTGGATGGTCTTAAAATTGAAAAATTCTGAATGGCAATGTCAATAATGCGAATGTTCTCCCATAGGTTAATGATTGAAACAGGCAGGTAGCATCGCCCACATAGCATACCGTATGAAGAAAGAAAAAGCATAGTATGTGACACTATAGAGGACGAGTTCCACTTTATCTTGGAATGCTCCAGATATGCTGATATAAGAGAAAAAATCTGAAAATACTACTGGTTTAGACCAAACATACGGAATTTTAAGGAGTTGATGACCTCTAGCAATCGTCGATTAATTAAAAATTTGGCTTCAAGGCGGTACTTCTTTTGTGGATATTTTATGTTTTTTTCTGTCTTGTGTTTGCTATGCCTTTGTGAGCGTCTGTTTATATGTGCCTTGTGGTCACCTGCTGGGAAAGGGCTAAACACTTGGCTCTCGTTTGTGGTGTCCAACTGTGAGTGTGTCACTTTCCCATTGGTATCCTGGGTCAGGTGTGGTACTTGATTGGATGGATTACTGATCTTTGCACCCTTACTTACTTCATTTGTAGTTGAGGGTTTCCAAAGTAAGAAAGGCGACAAAGAAAAGTTTCCAAACAAGATATGCGTAATGGAAGCAGGAAGTGGCTGATTCGATGTATTTCATAAATGATATCATCTTATTTTTCAAAGCAAAAATACACACATTTTTGTATGCTCTTTGAGCAGACGTGTGTATGTGTGTGTGTCTGTGTGTGTTACAGACAATTCATGTCTCTCCCATATCGTCCTTTATAAAAGACAATGGATGCAATCATGCTCGAATGAACATATACACATTCTGTATTTTTATAACAAGACTTAGTCATTATATCCAAAGAATACATTTGTTTGCCTTGAGATGGGTGGATACTGGTCTTTGGCTGAAATTAGATATTTAACAGCTTATGTGATGCTCTGTGTGAGCCCAGTGGAGATTTAGCTTTGATGCGCACTGTTTAGCCAGCTTTGGGTCAATGTCGGAATCATAAACCAGTGTTGTTGTTGTTGATCTATTGTTTAATGTACTTCCCATTGTTTGTGTGAGTTCTGTGTTTGTCTTTGTTTTGTTATGCATTACTTTGTGTCCATTCTAAACTGTAGTTTTGTTTGCAATCATCGTGAAGAGGAAGAAAAATCTGGTTGCTTTGCTATTTTTGTCTTACAGGTGTATTGTTAAAATGAATGTTCTGTGGCTCTTCCTCACGGTGCCGTGGATTTGTCTGCAGTGTGTGATTGTGGTATTTCCTGATCATACTTGCATACTTTTTGATTAAGCATTACTGTTCACTTTCGATTGGATGTCGACCATCAAATTTCATTTACCTGTCATTAAGCACTGCATTTGTATTTTGTACTGTTGTACTCATGGACCTGCTGGTTTACTGTACTTGGACTATAAAAACATAAACACAGACACGGACATAATAGAAATGTCGTAAGGTACTACATCATCAAAACAGGATTAAATATGACACCCATACATACATTTGAAGCAATTAAAAACCATTTTGAAATAACGCAGATGCGCGGCCTCGCCAGAGTCATCTCTGCTCGCCTACACAAAGTTTAGATGTAGATGAAGGCTCAGACTAAAATTTAGACCTCTAGCACCGCTCCATACGTCAGCATCGGCGTTTATTTGAGGTTTTTGCGAATTTGGCATAAGTATACTGGCCTAATAAGATGATATGTTTGGAGATAAGATGCGAGAAGACATCGAATTACGTGATCGATCAATGTAGGTAACATGGTATAGCGCGGATGTATCACGCTATCAAACAATCACTTTATGCAATTGTACTTAATGCTAATCCTGATTAAGAACGATAAAACTTGTTAAAAATGAATGCATGTTTTTCGAGTGGCAGAAAAGAAATACGATACTATGACTTAAACCACACTATGCATACATGCCACTACATACTATGAATAAAATGTTGAACATTAAGATTGGTTTGATGTTTTGTAGTTTCCTAGTTGAATATTATTTTTGTTTTGACAAGAGAAATTTAATGCAATGAATTTACCAGTAAAACAGATTTAAGCACCCCGGAGGGGGATCTTGGCTTCCGTCCGTTCTAAGGCGTGATTCACCTGATGTTGACGATCAGTTGTTTGCTTTCTCTCCGTTTATGTGTGATGTGGTTCTTATACATGTAATAGTGTCCCTTCTAGCTTTGAAATCATATTGCAGTGGAAGAGGTAGTTGGTTGCTCTACTTTAACTGTATTCTTGCTGGCATGTGGCTGTCTGTGTCTGCAGTAAAACGGCCACTCTCAAAAAGACCAAAAAATGGTTTTCAAGACCGATTATCGCTTAATGCAGGTCAAAAGTGTTGCATTCTGCAATACTTTCGATCTTCATTAAGCTACCAGTTGTCATAAAGACCTTTGTTTTGTCTATTTTTGAATGGCCGTTTTGCACAGGTTCTACTGTATATCTCTTCCTAGTTGTGCCGATGGTTTGTGTATGTGGTATGTGTATTGTGGCATAACCTGGCCATACTCTCTTGTTTGTGTGTGTGTTTTTGTCCTTCAAATTATACACTTGGAAGTAAGGGTACAAAGATCAGGAATCGATACAATCAAGTACCACACCTGTCCCAGGATACCAATGGGAAAATGATAAACTCACAGTTATACACAAACACCGAGAGCCAAGAGGTCAGCCCTTTCCCAGTAGGTCACCACAAGGCACAAATAAACAGACGCACACAAAGGCATAACAAACACAAGACAGAAGAAAACATAAAATTGTAAAAATTCGTATTACGTTGTAAAAGTTAGCATTTTGCCTAATCGATGCCTTCATGTTACACAGTTTGATAAAGCATCCAGTTCATTGAATGCTGTTTGTGACCTTCTGCTGACCTGCTACTGTAAAAAGTTAGATGCACTGTATGCAATGTCGTCAAACCACCAAACAACTAGTATGGACGCATAGTCAACAGACTCCAGTGTCTGGCCATGGAGGTTATACTGAGAGTTGATTGGCTGCTTGGCTCTGCTAATGTGCAGAACCTGGATTGTTCCTATTTTCGTAGGTGATCAAGGTCATTCTGGAGAATACTGCCATCATTTGTGTTATCTATTATGGGGTAAACTTCTGTGTCATCTGCAAACAGCCTGACCTGTGATTGGATTTTCTTCTGGGAGGTCATTTATGTAGAAGAGAAGTCGACCAAGTAATGAGCTCTGGTGTACACCTGGTAGCACGGATAAATCTGTAGAGCACTCCCATTCAAACACTGAAATCTGGGTTTGGCCCCCAAGACAAGAGCCTGTCCAGTTAATGGTTTTACCTTTGACGCCATGAGAGCTTAAAGAGAAGTTTCAGTTGATTTTACTTGTCGAAAGCCTTGCTAAAATCTAGCAAGTCTAAATTGACTTGATGGTCATCCTCTAGTTGCCTTCACAGACCCTCTGTTAAATGGATGAGTTGCGTATCGAATGACCGTTTTATGAAAACCATGCTCGAGTTCATATAAAATATTGTTTTATTAAGATGCTGAGTAAGGTTAGAGGCAACAATATGTGTTCCTTACCTTACACAAAATACAGATAAACGAAATTGGCATGTAGTTTGTGGGATGATTTCTAGACCACTTTTTGTAAAGAAAACTCACTCAAGCTGTTTGCCAATCGCTTGGGAGCTGACCTGTTAGAAGAGACTTTTCAAATTTAATATTGATCACAGGAGCAATCTCATTCCACAATTCTTTCAGCACAATATGCTTAATTTCATCTAGGCCTGAAGCTTTATCTGTTTTGAGATTTCCTTGTAATTTAATAATACCATTGGTAGAAATAGTGATATCTGGCATGATTGGATATTTACATTTGAGATTTTCGGGAGCTTTTACAAAAATATCTTGTACTTTCTCTATACATAGCTGTCCAAGACGCACAGGAGACAATTGAGAGAAATGTATTAAGTATTGTTGCTTTTGCTTTTCTTTTCAGTGACCAGAGTATTTTGATATTTATCTAAAAGGGTTGAGATGCCTTGTGAGTCCTGTCTTGCATTCTTAATTAGGGAGTACAACTTTTTGGGTATAAAACCTGAAGGACGCTCACCCACCATCTGAACCAAACATTATCATATAATGTGAAAAGACTGCATACTGGCCTAATAGAGGGCATGTGTTCTGCATCCCAGTAGAACTTTGGATAGTTAAAGCCTCCCAGAAACCATACATTACATCGGGTCTTTGTAACCATTCCAAGAGAATGCTTCTATTTCTCCACAAGAATGATATATAATATAGCGTAAGTCACACAGACAGGGTTGTTTCCTATGTTATTTTCATTTTTTATTCTCTAACATCACTACACAAGAATGCATATTTTATCTCGTTACCGACTAAATCCTCGTTTGCTCCAGAAAGCGTCCGTACAGACGTGTTTTCGCCAAATACAGATAGAGTTGGAAATTAGTATGTACCGAATACGGGCGTGTTTTTTGTCTGTACGGTACGTTTTTACTGGCAACCCGTAGTTTTCATCCAGACGCTTGATACTGATTTTTGAATCTATCAAAATTTATGCGTTCAGAAATACAGATTCAACTTGCTGGACTGGCGCGAGACTACAATTAATTTTACTATATAATTTAATCATTCATTACAACACCTCCTGTTATACATGATGAAGCTGGCTTTCTACTGAAGCTTTTCTTCACCCAAACATGGCCTGGGAGTCATTCTGATCACTGACTAGATAGGGCAAATTTGGCTCGTTTTTGAACCACAGGAGTTTAGATAAACCCTATGTTGACACAGCATTCGTGTGGGCTATCTTAGCAGCATTTTACTCAGGTGTACAGAGGCCTCAAATTTCCTAGAATGACCAGTTACCGGGACAGAAGCAACACTTTCTGAAAGCTTATTTATTGGGCAGTTCAGACATACCCAATAACAAGGATGCTCACATGAATTGGTAGATTTACAGCCCACTGGAAGGGCAACTATTTGCGCGAAATAACATCCTTATTGTATACAACCAATCAAGGAACATAATTGTGGTCTGATTCCGACTGCTTATCGATGTTTTTATTTTTGCCTCAATAGATTCAGCTGCACCCCCTTACCATGTCTTCCTTGAAGAACACGTGTTTTCAGAATAATATGTGCGCAGAAACCACTCTCTGGGAGTTTGCTATCAGATTGGTCCTTGCAATTCAATGTAGAAACTGAAAGTAAGAATTTCTCTGCGTATTTACAGATGGCAAAAAACAATCATCCCTGTTCCAATATTCTTGCCTACGTGCATTCATATAGGGACATCGCAGTTTTGATTGATGGGTGATCGAAACTGTTCATGAAGACAGAAACAGTGACCCGTTCTAAATACAGGTAAAAGCTTTCCTAAAAAAATTGGCTGAGCCAAAATTAATGCATGTACGGATTGAAAGTAGCTGGTACGGATCAAGATTCATTTTAACCAGTACTGGTACTGATAGTAGTCAAAATTATCTGGAGCACTGTGTTAAACTTTGCAAACAGTTTGGACCCAGACCAGGCCCGACAAATGTCGAGCGTGATCACGATCAAAAACTGTTTGATACTCAGATAGTCATATTGAAAGAATTTTCCCCTTATTTTTTTTGTTGAAAAAAATCAGCAGACTACAAAAAAGATGCAAAATTACCCGGCATGCAAAGTTGAAATTGATGTATTACCTTTCATAGGATGGCATATCACACCCGTAGTAAAGGAATAATACATAAGACATGCAAAAAATAAAGTGGCGAAATGTTAAATATTAATGTCATTGTGCATGCACAAACAGACTAAAATAGGCCACCCTATAAGAAAATATTCATTAATTAAACGGGCATGCACAGCTGCAACATTTTCAGATAGGGTAAAGTCAGGTAACTTCAAACATCAGGTAAATTCGGACAGCGACCTTGTTTTTTTTCATATTTTAATTATTGGAACAAAGAAATAAATTAACAAAGCAAACAGTGTAAATCCTGATTAGACGGTTCATGAGGAGCCGTCTCATCTGGATTCCCACTGTTTGCAAATGTATGTCCTAATTTACATAATGTCCGAAGTTGCCTGACTTTTCCCTAATATAGAGGGTTGCTTTTTTCAGGAACATACTTCGCGTGTACATTTGTACAATCAACGAAGGGATGTACATGTATTCGCCCAACTGATAGCGGAGGGAAATTCTATTAGGCATTAATGAGAGAAAAGCTTTATCCATTAACCCTTTCCTGCATCATGGGTATTCATGCTATGAATAAGTATATAAATAAACATTTACCTTTGGACAAAGAAAACAAACATTTTCATGTCCACTAGTGTAGGATCATATCTACTCATATTTCCATATGCAAAACAGAGATGACCCTGATCTGGGTCTGCTCTGTTAGAAAAGTTGTTCAAATGCGTCTCTTTTAGAAAAAGGATTCTTTCTTTGTTTGGATATCGTTTTCTTTGTACATTGCTTACCCATTCATCAGTGTTAGGCGAGGTTTCAGGACATCTTTGTTAGCATTGTGTCGTGACAATCATTATAGTTTGTTATCATCGGAGGAACACATGAGTTGTCATTATAGTTTGGTTTCCAAATCCAGATTGGAAAATTATCGTCAGATTGCAAGCTCCCGCAATCTGAGTCAGTGTAGAATACATAGCATTTGTTTTCGAATATCTTTAGCCCATTTATACCAAGCGCCTAATAAATGGGACAACACAAACATCTAACACCACGATGATGTTTTCGAATAGCTTTAGCCAATTTATACCCAGTGACTAATAAATGGGACAACTTTTTTTACACCATGATGATGTTTTCGAATAGCTTTAGCTCATTTATACCCCGTGTCTAATAAATGGGACGAAACAAACATTGAACACCATGATGATGTTTTCGAATATCTTTAGCCCATTTATACCCAGTGTCTAATAAATGGGCCAAACAAACATTGAACACCACGATTATATACTAAAAGATGAAACAACTCATCAAAGTTAACAATGTCTGACTGTCTGTGAGTGGAGAGCCTATTTTTGTTTTAACACATTATTGTAATGAATTTGATTTGTTTCACTGTGATGATAATTGCATAAGTTAGGAAACCTCCATGTGACCTAAACAAATTGTATTGTGTTTTGCAACAGTATAATGTAGGGCGAAAAGTTTGGCAGTAAAATTAATTTACGCCCCCCCCCCCCCCCTATGTTGGCTGCTATCCATTCTAAGGCGTTGGTTCTGTTGCTGTTGAATCATATTTGCTCCCATTGTTTGTGGTTGTTTGGTGCTTGATGTTCGTTTTTATGCAGTACTTAATGTCCTTACTAGTTTTGCAATTGTCTTAATTGTCTTCTTGATATTTATTGTGGCTGTTAGTGTTCTGTGTCGCTTCTTCATGATGGAGAGTTTGGCCTGTAGTGTGTGATTGTGGCACACAAAATCCACAGTATATATTTGCAATCATCATATGACGTCGCGTCTGGGAGTGAAAAAAACGCTATGCAATTAAGTCGATAAACCACTAGTGGTTTACAGATTTTCGGGAATAAAAGGAATTTCGGGATTAAAACGGTGCTTACATAATGATAAAATTATAGCGTTTACGGCAGAACCTCAAAGTAATAAATATCATATGATATTCGTGCTCTTGTATTATTGAATTTATTAAATTCGTTGCGAAAAAATGATAAAATACTCTGCAAGCCTTGCATTCTATCTCTTTTCCCCAACTCATTTAATAAAATAAATAAAACATGACCACTCATGTAATATTCTCGAAACATATATACTTATGTCATACTTATGTCATATAAATGTATATAAAGAGATAAATATGAGAAATAAGTTATTGAAGTCTTATACTACATGTACTAACACTAATAAAATCGATTTCATATTTGCTAAGATTCCTGTGCTTTCGTTAATTAATTTGGCCTAAGGAATTACTGTTTATGAACACTAATTGATTAATGTTACATGCATACATACATATGTGGTGCATTAATTTGTGCAATACCTGGCAGATCGAAGACAGCGATCGCAAATCACAGTTTTAGTTTCCGAAGAAATTTCCCCCATGCCTGACACTCATCTTCCGTCGTTCAGCCTGGGTGCGACTGCTGTCCGTTCTAAGGCGGGGATCCATTCGGGAAATTCCGCCACAATTCGAGAATGGAATCATAGCTCGGGTGTATGTAAGGAGCATTACGCGTAGTACTATGTACCAAAAAGCTCCATTTTTGTTGGCAACTGGCGTAACGAAAATAAGTTCTGTAGCATGTGGGTTCAGCTCTATTAAAATCGATTATTCTGATTATCCGAAAAGTTTAATCAGTAGAATAAATGAAATTTATGTTTTTTTTCAATAAAATATCGATATAGCCATATTTTATTGAAAAAAACATAAACTTCATTTTAGCCGTTTGTTTTGCTGCAGCATGGTTTCTGTGACGTCAACGTCGCGTTATATAATGTCAGCGTCACGTTTTCACCCACTTTATCAAAGTAGATCCTCGATTAGACTGGTTCTCTCCCCTACACTGGCTATTGTAGGGACAGGTCATCAATTAATCAAACGGGCAGAAATCTGCCCGTTTCACGGAATGTCACGGAACTAGCCGACAACTCGGAACCAGTTTAAAAGTTCCATAGGCAGGCTACAGAAAAAAAAAAAGTTTATGGGTTTTTTTCAATTAAATATCGCTTTATCATTTTCCTTTCTATGACGTTTATCGAGTTTTTTACGCTGCATTCAAACTTGTTATTGTGTTGGCATGGTTTTCGTGACGTCGACGTCACCGTTAACGTCGGGATATGTTGGCGGAGGCAGTCATGTGTCTGTGGTTGTCTTGTCAACTTAACGATTTGTAATACAACTTATGATTGGCCGACCAATCACAGCCCATCTAACATTATACATGACCAGTTGTTAATTTGAACAACTCGAAACCAGTCTAATCATCGATGTACATCCGTGGTCTAATTCCACGGAATTTCGCGGAATTGGCCGAGGCAGTTCCGATTGGCGGTGGTCCTGTTTTTGCTAATACATTAAAGCTGCATAGTCTGTAACTTTTGGTCTTTTAATTTTAGAACTAATGTTTCTATTTTTCAAGAACACAGTAAAATAACTAAAATTCAGGTAAACATTTTACCAATTTCGTAAATCTTAACAAATTATCAGTATCAAAACAACAGCATTTATGTTAAAATTACCTGTCTATAATTATTGGAGGGATGCAAATAATTACCAACAAGAGAAAAACACACCTGTTTTATAAGATGATTCACTTTTCCGTGCAGTTTTCAGCTATAGTGAACAGATTTATTGTGAAAACATAACTTAATTCTACTTTTACAAATGATTTAAAAAGAAAATAAAAAAAATCGAAAAATATCAAAAGTTACAGACTATGCAGCTTTAATTGTTATTCTATAAGCAATGCTGCCTTTCTAATCTGTGGGAACTTGCTACTTAATGAAACATCGCATTCCATGACATATCATCCGAGTCTACATTACCCAGTAAGCATGTTAAAACGGACCGATATCGGCCCGCCTTTGCAACGCAATTCAAATGGCGTTTCACTGGTTGGCCGCTACTGGCTCGATATTGCATGTTGGCTGGGTATTTAGTGGCCCATATTCAGTCCCTCAGTTGACAGAGTGTATGGACGTTACATTGGCAAAAGCAGAATTATTTGAGTACGTTGTCCAACAGCCTGGGTAATTAATCTCATCTCGACAGGCAGTTCGTTTGACACATTTGGTGTTAAAGACATAGAATGTCGCGAAAATATGTGTATTTATAGTGTGAAACATTAACGATAGACATTTATATATATTAGTTTTATGTGGGTTTTGTGCAAACATTCTATTACTTGGACAGCTCTAGAGCTGCAGATGTAGGGAAAGCAGTTATTATCGCAAAGCGGCTCAAGCGGTTCATTAAAATCATTTTATATGTAAAACTATTCCCGCTACCTTGTCCAATTTTATGATAATACATGTAATAATAATAAAAATAATAATAATAATAATAATAATAATAATAATTTTGCTAATAATCAGTACTACTACCATTATAACTACTATTATTATACCTCACGTGAATTTCCCATACAAAACTTCCATAGACGAACGACTGATATTTTATATTCAAACACACCTCGCCTATAGAGCCAACGGTAACAAACTGTGATATATCGCACAATAATTCACTGCTAAAGTGTGTGATATCTGACGTCACTAGAAAATGACGTCACTCATGGCGTTAGACGGTCTAACGTCGTTTTTACGCTTGAAATACGTTACAATTACACGTAAAGGTATGCGACGTAGTCTAAGAATTGGCGGGAGTTCTTCAGTGCAATGGCGGAAAGTTGAAAGAAGCTGAAGACTTCGAATGTTTTTTCGTCGTTTACTGTGTGTTAGAATCGAAATAGATCAGCTCCAGTGCGTGAATTGTTGAGTAATAATTTACTGTTTGTCGGTCAGTTGTACGACAATAAATCACTCGCGCTGCGCGCTCGTGGTTTGATCTTTACAACTGGCCTCCAAACAGTGAATTATTACTCAACAATTCACTGCTGGAGCTGATCTATTTTTTAAATATCGCCCGTTGCTGTAGCAACGGGTGAATACTGCCACGTCTTTGCCATAGCAGCGAGTGATATTATAAAATATCAGGGCGGTCACATGATGAGCAATGCCGATACGTTCAACAGCAATTGCGGACATGACACATGATTTGACAACTTTAAACTCCAAATATCTTCGTTGTTTATGGTCAGAAACATAAAGTGTGGGTACTCGTTTTCTTAGTTAGGACGAGAGGAACACGTTGATACCAAATATGAGTGGATTTGGCGAAATTTTCTATTTTGCAACAAAACCGCATCTTGTACACATTATCTCCATTTAAATGACGCTGCTTCGTATTTTAAGTTCGACGTCATCGGCTTTTTATGACGTAATTTGTTATACCGAACGTCATGATCACTTCGAGCATTCAAACTGTTCAAAAGAAACATTTGTGTGGAAGATGTTTTTTTCTATCATTTATGCATATCTATAAGAGGCTGTGCATTATTTTCCCTTTGGAACTCCTCTCACCACGGTAGGGCCTAAGACGATATCTAGTGTTCGGTATAATAAAATAAATATTACATTTCCTGATTGGGTGCAAGTCGAAAATATCATCCCTCGAATATAATTATCAACCTCGGCTGCGCCTCGGTTGATAATCACATTCCTCGGCATGATATTTTCGACTATCACCCAATCAGGGAATGTAATATTTATATATAATTACTATTTATAGTACTATAACATTTACTATTACTACATGTAGTAGTAGTAGTAGTACATGTAGTAGTAGTAGTTGTAGTACATGTTGAAATACTCTCGACCTTCATTAAGCATTCATTAAGCTTCCATTTGTCACTAAGATCTTTGTTTTGTCGTTTTTGAGTGGCCGCTCAAGACAGGCCTACTGTACCTCCAAAACGTCTGCTGAAAATCAGCGACACCTCACAAAATCTCTTCTAATATTTTTCATTCCATGGACGAAAGTTGCATTTTACTGTGTGTAATGGATGGAAGCGTTTGACTGGGCCATTTGAAGCATATGAACAACTCATTCTTTTATGAGAACGCCTCTAATTAATACGTACAGTTGATGTTAGACACGTACCAATTCGGATACCCTCCTTTTATAGGCTTTGCTTCTTGACTACCTTACGCCCCTTAGTATAAAATAAAAGTAATAGTTAGAAATATCCTCTTAAAGAATAACCAATACACCTGATATTAGGACGTAATACACTAACGATTGATTACCAATATATAGGTGGATGCAGGCTGGTGGATGCTGGCAAATGGTTTTGGAAAAGTTGACTGCGAACCCAGAACAGCTTAAGTTTCTGAAATTAATGCTTTCGTACGAATTGGCGTAATTGTTGGTGCTCTTTGCGATTCTATTTAATTTCAATGTACTTTGGGAATGAACAAACATCATTTAACTTTAATTAGTTATACATTTTGATGAAATATATAACGGGTCTGCTAAACTGTGTGTCGAAATGACCTTTTCGTCACCTGGATAAATTCTGCGGTCAGACTCAACATTAATATGTATATGTTTGACACCAGTAGAACATGAATATCAATTTGTTATTATATACAGTATTAATTATAAGACTAACTGTCATCTTCGAACTTTGTATTCTTTGGTCAGCATCTTTTAGGCCATAAATCTGTCCTTGACCAGCAATTAAAGCGACAGCATAAATAGGAGATATGACCTCGCAAATTGTTAGGGTGTCAAATTATCATTTTAGGTTATTATACAGAAACTACACTATAACACATTTTATAAGTAATAGTTATACCATGGGTTGTCCGCCTGTATATGGAGATAATCCACTAGCTTTAGCGAGTGGATTATCTCCCGTACAGGCGGTAAACCATATATAACTATAACTATTTTATACCACCTACATCCGTGTCGACTTTGTATATTACAAGATATTTCGTGCTTGGTCGGTAGTGGTGTAAAATGCGACACGCTGTACCAAATCCTTCTTTCAAACTCAGGTGAGATACATGCGCTCACATCATATATTGCCTCTCGCAAAAAACAACAACACACAGATGATAGTAAAATTGGGGTAATCAAAGTAAGAGCCAAAAAGTAAGTGAGTATGACTAGAAACTGCCACAATCATAACGAGTCGAGACTGTTGCATGTAGGTTTGTGTAACCAAACATGTATCGAGGATGAGATTCACTTTCTTTTAAACTGTTCTTGTTACAAAAACTCGTGTGAATACGAACCTGGAACAGTTCTGAATGATCTTGACGTTTCAAATAAATGTGACGATGATAACTTTCCACTTTTCTAAACAATTATATCAAAAGAAAAGCTAAACACCTTCTAAAAACAGTTGTCCTCAGACGCAGTATACTATATAATTAGTTACAGTGTGTGCTCAATGATGCAAACATTGTTTCTAGGTTCAGGTTTTAAAAATGGTTTGCATTTTCCTTTCTGTTTTATTCAACAGTGACTGGTAGACCATTTGGTCGAGCGCTATTATTATGTATTGTATATACTTTATTTCTTTTACTGTAGTGTATGTCACTTTAATGAAAAATACTTACTAACTTACATAGACTGCAGATCAAATCAAATCAAATCAAATCAAATTTATTACTCTCAGGTTACATAAATATAACAACATAAGGAGCAATATGCATAATGTCACATATATATTGTTATGGCGGCACTGTGACTCAAAGAGTTTTACAGTGATCTTAGTAGGAGGACAACGGTAAGTTTTCGTTTCCTAATAATTTTTCCTGATAATTTTTCTTCTCAACGGGTTATGCACGAATTAATCGTGGTATAGCGTGGTTGTTTTGATCGCTTCTTGAAAATGATAGTTTCCTCAACGCATGCAACCTGTGAGGAAGAGACAAAGACAGCAATAACACAATGAAATTAAAGCAACCGACTCTTTCTTCCTCGGCAAGAGTATTGCTGAACTAGACTGGGCATTATCTTTGCAAAAGATAAAAAAATAATATTTAAGTATCGCAATTCCTACCCAAATTATTATTCTTATAATGAAATTACAATGCACAAAATGTTCTAATTACTAGTATCAGATATTTTGGTTGTCTGTGCTTGTCTACAACTGCACTGTGGAAATTATTACTTTAAAGTATAATAATTGGGCAAGATGTTCGAAAAATTTACTGCGTAAACGCATGCGTCGGGTATTTTTGTATTTCACAACCACATGGACTGTACAATTTTGCACAGGTTGCATATTTTGTACATTTTTTCATAATTGTACACATTTAACATAACTCATCATATTTTTGTCGATCATTTATGTTATTTATGTCTAGAGTTTTCATGCTTTCGCGTCTGTTCTTTGCTGCCTTGTGGTCACCTGCTGGGAAAGGACTGGGCTCTTGGCTCTTGTTTGTGATGTTTAATTGTGTTTTTGTCACTTTCCCATGTGGTATCCTGGGTCAGGAGGGGCACTAGATTGTATTGATTCCTGATCTTTTCCGGCTTTCTTACTCTGATATGCTCATGAGGAGGATTACTTGTACCTACTAGTACACTCCACCGTAGATAGTACTTTCCAGTGTATTACTTGAACCAGTCTTTAATCAACAACTTTTTACATAAATTTCTTCCTCCAACGCAATGTTTCTTTACATTTTTGTCATTTTTGTAAAGATCAACTGGTACATGTACGTAAAAACTTGAACATGAGGCTATAAGCTATCATTGGCCTTCTTTCTGTCATCGCTTTAGACGTTTGTGGTATTGGTACTCCCACGCAAGTTCGTCTTAAAAAGTTCGGTGGAGGATAAAAATGTAAAAAAATCACTGGGATTGTTGACTTAATATCTACAAACAATGCTTGATTACTGAACGTGTCTTAGCATATAATGTTTGAAGCAATCCGACTTCTTTGGACTGCAATAGTTAGGTCGTGAATTCGAATCTCAGCCCTGCCACTGACCTTTGTAGAGATATAAGTAGGAAATTAACCAATTACGATCGAAATAATGATTACATTGAAGTATTGGTAAATCTCACACATGCCCAAGAAGTTGGTACATGTAGGATAACAGATCATCGCGATAAGGCTGAAAGCTAAGCTAAGCTCCAAAGAAAGAAATAACATATGGCAAATAACCTCAATCTCTCTCTCTCTCTCTCTCTCTCTCTCTCTGCGGCACTCTGAATGATGAACCCAGCATAAAAGAACACATGAAAAAAATGGACGACGAAATGCAAAAAACATGTGTTATGAGTATATGTACTCCAAGCAAGCCGCCAAGAGGACTTCTTCCTAAATTACTATATTGAAATGTTAACATTTTGTGTTCAAAAGAATCGCCTCGTTTAAAATGTAGAAGCAACTTAACTGGTTGGGAATAAAAACAATAACAAGTGAGTATGACCAGGAAATGCCCCAATCATAGACCGCAGATCAACCCATGGTACCGCGGGGAAGACACACAGAACACAGACAGCTACACATACAGACACCAAGAACACAAAGTAAAACAACCAGCTCATTCTCTTCACAAGATACTGGCAAAATTAGAGAGGGCACATAGAACTACCTCACAAAATAAGGACCCAACAGAACCACCGCACTCAATGAGAGCAACGACAAACATGGAATTTACAACAACATAATCATCACCTAGAACGGACAGGGGCCGAGGCCACCGAGGGTGGGGGCGGGGGGGAGTGGGTTAAATATTCTACTGGCCAAATCTTCGCCCTAGATTCTGCCGCAGTTAAAACACAAAAAACGTTTAGCTCGTATGGAGGTATACAATGTACCATCACAAAAACACTCTTTAGATCTGAGCTGTAGATTTTTGGACAATATCTGAAAAACTAAGTATTGAAATGTTGAAGTACGTGTATATTGGGATTGAGAGAGATGTAACATAAGTTTTAAACTTAACATTTCTAGTGATTCATATATTTAGGTTTTTCAAAATTTCTCTTAAAACAACACCCATTTAAGCTGAAGGGACTTGCATACCCTTACCACTAGGACGAAAACATTTCCAATTTTAGGGAAGTTAGGTGGTATTTTTTCATTTGTTTAAAACATTCTGTAAGCAACCAATGAAGATCCTTATCAGACGTCTGGTCTTGATCTGCACTATGTGCCTATTTCCCATGAAAACGTCGCTAGGCTTAAATGGGTTAATGACAGCAAGGCCATTATTCATTGAATCACGCAATATTAGTTTCCAGGCACAGACTGTATAAAACCTCTTTCATTTTCTAAGTGAGGAATTAATAAGATTCTAAGTAAGGAAGAGGGCAAAGATCAGGATTCGATACAATTAAGCACCACACCTGACCCAGGATACCAGTGGGAAAGTGACAACAACACACTTAGACATCTCAAACGAGAGCCAAGAGGTCAGCCCTTTCCCAGCAGGTGACCACAAGGCATCAACAAACTACCCGTCTTTATATATTGGCTGACCGTACTGCTTCGTTTGGTAATATCGTAGACCTGCCTGAGCCTTCGCAGATCGCCCTTTTGACAAATACCAACATTCTATATTCTGGCTTAGTTAAATTTTAGACATATAATAAGAAAAGAGTAATCATATTTAGCAATACCGAAGTGTGGCATTTTCCTGGTCACACTCACTTACATTTTTAAGTCAATATAGACATGTATATTACAATAACCGGTTCGATTCAGCTTAACCTACATGTAACATTAAATATTAACTTTCTGATTGATCAGGCCCCTTTATCTGAGTATCAAAACATATTTTGGCGTTCTGGAATCGATATAACATTTTAACAGGTTTTACCACCTTTTAAGATATTTTTGTCAATTATATTAACTCATACATCAAGTTGAAAAACTCACTAAACACGTGTCTGTCTCAATCAAATCATTAAAAAGCAGATTCACGATGAGTTTATTGCTCTGTTTAAATCATAGGAAAAACTGTTTCCGATAAAACTCGATGAATGTTTGGTAAAAAAAGACGCTTTTCTTCTGCTGGTTTAAGCACGTATAAGATATCTATGTATTTTCTAGTTATGTTTTGCAATATGTTTGAGGTATGAAAAAACAATAACAGTGGTGGCTATAAATCTTGAAACAGTTGTACGCGAATTTTTAATCAAATCATATAAACGTTTGGGGTGATCAGAATAATGGAATTTAATATTACTGGATCCAGACGCTAAAGTGCTTTTTACCTTACGCCAATCCCGGCGAACAATGCCCCTTACGTACACCCGAGGCTTGATTCGATTCTTGAATTGTGCCGGACTTTCCCGAATGCTAGAAAAGTGTGTTTTATTTAACCCTTTGTAGACAGGAAATCCCTAAACAGTTACTTTGGCGAACATGTTTGCTAAAACAAAAAAATCTTCAGAGAAAGAAATACATCCTTTGAGAAATTTTTAATCTGTGACCACTCGACATAACGAATGGACTATCCCAAGTTTACTGTAAGAAACCAGAAGAAAGAATTTATTAGTGCATAAAGGGTTAAATCGTGCGCAGGCACAGCTACCCTGAATCATGGTACGAACCTTTACTTAATACGTTGTGTGTGTACGACCAAAGGAGGCTCTGTTGGTAACCACTTAGGGTCGTGCAATTCTAATCATGTATCATTTAATATTGAGCAATTGTTGTCCTTTTTGAGGCGTTACATTCACTGGAGTTTTGAAAAGTATTACTGATTCGAGAATACATGTAAATACAGTTTGATAGACTTCAACAATTGTCGTGAAAAAATTGCTGGTTTTTTACAATACTTTTGTAATTGATGGTGCAAGCATTTAAATACTTGGATATTATATATGTTTTAATATTATCGATGATATATAGAATTTCAGAATGACCAGCCACCTGCAGCAACCAAAAGTAAGAACTTTAGCTCTAACTATCTGTGAGTCGTGAGCCATTTTCTTTGTTTCATATTGTGTTAATTTGATTTGATTGTTTCTCTGTGCTAATGCTTTGCATACATTAGGAAGCCTCCATGCGAGCTAAACAACTTTTGTGGATCTGTTGTCGTTAATCCATTGTTTGTTGCTGCTTCCATTGTGTAGCAGTTGCTGTTTTAGTCTTGGGTTTATGGTGTGGTTGTGTTCTCCAATCATTGTTCTTTCGAACATCTTATTAATGTGAGGAGATGGTTGCTTTACTTCGAATGTAACCTTGTTGCGGTGAGTCTATTTATGTGTACTCTGGTGTCGTTATTGAACAAAAACAGAATCTAGGGTGAAGGTTTGGCACCGGTAAAATGCATGAAAGCCCAACCCAGTGGTTTAGGCTGCTAGCCGTTCCCTTTTTTGTTGGGTTCTGTATTTGGTCCTTGTTTTGTTATGCATTGCTTAGTGTCCTTTATAGTATTGTTATCGCCTTGATGATTAAGAGAGACCTGGTTGCTTTACTTTAATTGTCTTCCTGGTGTCTTGTGTCTGTTAGTGTTCTATAGCCCTTCCTCGCGGTACCGTGTGTCGGTCTGCAGCGTGTGGTTGTATTATCTCCTGGTCATACTCACTTTTTCCAACTTTACAAGACATTAAAATAGAAAGTTTGGTGACCAGTCAGTAAATTATTCCAGATTTAATTTGTAAATTGACTAAGCATATGATATGGCAGATCAAGTACCTGACCGCAGGGTGTTTCTGGTTCACTTTTGCATATCCCAGGAGATTTCTATATTAACAAAATGTATTAGATTAAGTCATTTGTGTTTTTCCCAATTTACCCCAAGGCAGATATTCCATTTTTATCCACCACACGCCTGTTTGTCGTGTTATTTTGTAACCTTTCTACTGCGGAGAGCAAAAGAGATACGCTGATGAGTTTTGTGTTCCCTGTTTTGTACATGGCGTCAAAGTCAAAATCTAAGTACAATTACTACTGTCGTGCCAACAAAGAGTGACAGTGACGTCGTGTTTTGTTTACAATGATAAGTAAAACATTAACTTGTACTCTCCTCTTGAGCTAATGCGAATCGATAGATCACTTGTGGATTAATCCTATCCGCAGGATAGGATTAATACACATGTGGTCTATCGATTCTTAGTCCCTGATAAATTTGTAAACAAAACATTACGTCACTGTCATTCTTTGCTGGCAGGACAGTACTTTATTTTAGAGTAAAGTAATCCGTGATCAGTCAAAAATGAATGAAAACACATTATGTTTAGCCGACGGATAAAGTCGATAACTCCTTTCATGTATATCCATACCTGCATCGCTATTAATTGAGATGACGATAAAACAACACAAGTCCAGCATCACAATACTCAACATTCTCTACAGCATCTCATAAGAGAAATGTTTTCGTTTGTACATCATAATGTTCAAATTTTATATATATGTCTCAGTGGCGCAGTTGGTAGCGTCGGTGTCTGGTGTAGTGCTAGGCGGTGTTGCCGAGGTCGTCGGTTCGAATCTCGCTAGAGGCAAAATATTTACAGCATCTATCGGCTCAGTTGATTCACTATATCTCTCCGTATTTATCTACTGTCTGAATCTGCATCAGTTTCTGATCATGTGTAGCTCGAAAGCAAATATGTTTGTGAAATTATATTTCCGCACATCTGATATTTATCTAATTTCACTTGTATCCTTGGATCCACCAGGCTTTCACTTGCGAATGAAATAGATGCCATCCATTGAAAAAGAACCAATATACGACGTGTACTGCATCAGTCGTCGTCAATACCAGCGCTTCCTGAACATTCTTTTTGGGGATGTCTCAGTGGCGCAGTTGGTGTCTGGCAGTGCTAGGCGGTGTTGCCGAGGTCGTGGGTTCGAATCTCGCTAGAGGCAAAATATTTACAGCATCTATCGGCTCAGTTGATTCACTATATCCCTCCTTATATATTATTAGATATATCGTCATAGAGATACACTCAAATCATGCTGCGATATTATAAAAATTGATCGTGCTGATAAATGTAAAATCATGCCCATAAGCATGATAAATTATGATAAATACACCATGGCAAGAATAGTAATTATTGTTCTACATTTTAGTTTTATTAGCAGTTAAAATACCATGCTCAGTTGAGTTGGTCATGAAAAAAATTGTTATAACCTCGGGACCAGAATAAATTAAAAGCTGACCTTTGTTGACTCTTTTGGACTATTTGGAGCTCGCGGAAGGAAACTACTGGCAATAATAACTCTGCTCATGGAACTCAGCTGAGTGTAAATTCGTTTAATATTATAGAGATTTGAAATTAAGTTCAAGTATAGACAATGGTCAACGTTAAATACGTTGTTGCAGGTCGTTTATGAAGTGACGTAAGGTATATTACTTTCAATACCTTTCAGATCTACTAGTATCGGCCTCACTGTCGGAATCTTCTTGTATGACAACACCTATGTGCACTGATATCAAAAGTTGAAACCTTCCAGTTGTATACATATCTTCATAGTATCTTTATTTTACCTGGTTCCAATAATTTTCTACATACATCCTAATAATTGTTATCTTGTTTCGACATGAATTACCTAAATCAAGCGTGTTGAATTTTGTTTGGCATTTATGAGTAGTAAAATATCTAAAATGATTCCATCGGTAGGATTTATCACCATGGGATATCCAGCAGACTAGCTAAAAGTTCAAGTAATTAACTTAATTAG
The DNA here is from genome assembly GCA_964019695.1 of Loripinus fragilis. NCBI lineage: Eukaryota > Metazoa > Mollusca > Bivalvia > Lucinida > Lucinidae > Loripinus > Loripinus fragilis. Next base: position 82,399,937 of record OZ026523.1, on the reverse strand, counting down.
GTAAAACATTCTGATAAAACTTCCGGGGATTTATGTTTTAAGTATGTTTTAGTACATTTGCTAACTGTAATAATATCATAAAATCTTTTAGGAATGATCCTACGTTTGCATGAAATGGCCAGCATTTGGACCAACACACGATATTTTGGTACTTATCGCATCGGCGAGCAACGAAAGCACATATGCGCAGTCTCGCCAGAGCCTGTGTTTCTTGCATGCACACAGTATAAAAGCAGAAAGACTCAGACTGAGCAAGAGTACCTATATCCTCACATGAGCGTTTTAAGAAGGCTTTTGGGCTTTTCAGTGCGATCAGTTGCTAGTTCCAAATCTCGTTTGCTGGCCCAAATAGCAGCTTGAGGTTGGTTGTACAGGTAGAATAAGAGTTAATAGTGATAACGCTTGTTTTTTGTTATGTATATGGACATCAAAAGCGCTGATCAGCCAGCGTATCGAACAACCGGTATGAACACATCCTTCCATTCCCTTTGTGAGAGCTCTTAATAGCTGACCATTTTACACAGAAAAATTAATAGTTTGTAGTTGATCTCTACAGATGAAAATATAAGTGAGTATGACCAGGAAATGCAATAATCACACGCGACAGACGAAACCACGGCACCGAGAGGAAGAGTCGAAGAACAATAACACTTTGGTATGTGTTTTACTTGTACACAAACTCCCTATAACAGGCTTTTTTGCGACATGATCGATACATTTTATTCTGCACCTCAACCGATGAAATCATGTATGGAAGATCATTTAAATGAGTAAGTGTAGATTCGTTATATGCATCCAATATGGACGGCTGTGGATCTTGTCTTTAGACCACCACTCCTCACCCTGAACGCGTACGACTCGTACTATTAAAGGGGACATATCAAGGTTTTTCATTTTTCATTGCAAATTCCTTTTATATGTCGGGTTTTATGTATTTATTAAGAAACCAGATCATTTTTCACATGGTTCAGTGATAAAATGAGTATAATCATCATTTTCTTTAAGATTGAGCGCTTTGTCAATAAAATATCGACTCGCTTACTTCCCTTGAATTAGTTGCTTCCCTTTGCTATCGGAGTGTCCTGATGACGTCACAGAGGCAGTTAAGTATAGAATCGTGTTGGATTCCAATATTTTTTTTTAATATTATCAGATAAAGAACGGTTTATGTGTTGCAAATATCACTGCAATACGTATTCTGATCAGTGGGTCCGCTCCCAATGAAACTGTGGATAGATTTTTTTGTGTTTTAGTGAATTGAATGCCCTACGATAATCTATTTTAGCGGCTCGGAGAAAATGGAAATCTCCGAGACAATTCAAACGATTACGCGTCGATGCGCACGAAACAGTCGTGAAAGCATTTGTAAACCTGAACATCGAGCTATCGTCAATTCAAGCAATAAAAAACGACAGTTTAATTTTGCAATGAAATGAGTCATAAATATTATTTCAGTCCTCCGTTGCGTATGTGTTAAACGAATTTTGTTTATTTAATTGGTTCTTTGCGTCTTTGAGTCATGCCAGGTTGGTCTTCCTGTGTTGAAACAGTACTTAGAAGAGATTAATGTGTCTTGCTCAAGGACGCAAACCTTAGCAGTGCCGTAGGTGAGGCTCGAGTCCGTAACCCTTCGATCTCGAGTCAAGTACTCTACCATTAAGTCACTGCGCTCTCTGACGAGTTTTGCATTGTGGGTTAAACTCCAGTGGGGATTCATCGGTCTGTACATAGGGCTCTAAAATTGCCCAGTCTTTAACATGCGTGGTTCTAGAACGTTTGTCACAGGGGGTCCAAATTTGACTTATTGTTTTATAATACATTTTGAGTTGATGAGGGGACAGAGGATCCAAATACCACGATAAGCGGGCCATCATCGGCCCGCCAGCGAAACGGCGTTTCGCTGGCGTGCCGATGATGGCTCAACCGCGAATGCTGGCTTTGTACAGTAGCCTTGTGATTTTTCAGCGGATCCAGACCAGTATTGCTAAGAAGCCCTATATTTTTTTGTGGTTTTATTCAGGGGGGGGGGGACCGGACCCCTGTCTCTTCTGGGTCCGCCCATGTTCATTCACCGAAAATTAAAACATTCATGCATGGCGCACCAAGATAATGTAGGCTATATCGTTGAGACGGGTGTACATTACGGCATCAGTTAATTGGAAGAGAGAGACAAAAACAGAGAGAGAGAGAGAGAGAGAGAGTTCAAAGCCGGCTCGTGAATTTTTGCACTTACCGCATATTTTAGACATTATTTATACATGCATGCGCAGCCATCTTAAGTGGGGCTAGAGCCTAGCAGAGCGGCTAAGTTTTGCTCTGCTTCTTCATCACCGACTATGCTCCTAAGTTATCTGTGTGTGAGAGTGGCAGAGACTGTCGAGACTGTGCGCAGACAAGTTTTTTGGACTTAATTGGTAGTACTAAAATCTCACGAGCTCGCTTATTCTGTGTTCATTGAAAGCGTCTCGCGAGACGCTACAAATGAACGCATAAATAGTTTATATTCTTGTAGAAAATATAAGAAACCGGGATCTGTGTTGCATCAGGATTTGAACTTCGCAGATGCTCACGCATATGCTCTTTGATTTCGCTGACTAAATGGCGAGTCTATCGCAAAATTACATGTTTTGCAATTCATAACAATATGTTTTGCGGAACACGATCATCGTTTGAAAAAAGAAAACGTTGTTGTCGCCGATCAAGTTATAATCAATGCGTTCGCTATTGTCGCATGCCGGTGTGATACGACAACGTGTCGCATGCCGGTGTGATACAACAACGTCACCCGTTTTTTTTTTTGTTTTTGATAAACTTGAGCATTTTGTCATGTAGACAAATAGTAGACCTAGAATCTATATAAAATGGGGTTTGATTAACAAAGACATTCAATTTTATTAGGCCCTATAGGCGGCTGCCGATGTGAGCCTACGATATGTTTTCAACGGGTCTTCAACTTTCGAGGAACTCGTTGGAATATTGATAAGTGTGTTACAATAGCCTATTGATCAAGACTCGTCAATGTCTACCCCGAAACATCATTTAAATCGCTATCAAGGGCGATCTTTGTGCTGCATTATTCACTGAATACACAGTCATCGGACGAACTGCCCTTGTGACGTCACAAATCCAAGGGAAGTGACTCGCCGCTACAGAAATCAAGGGAGATAAGCAGGATAATAAATTATCGGCACTAATTAATCAACGTCTAATTAACGAAGATATTCTTATTTTTTAACACAAAAAAATGATATCCTTAGCTCTTGGTACCATTTTCTTCCACATTTTACTGGATTTAGAACTTTAATATGTCCCCTTTAAGCTGAAAATACATTTGGAACATCAAGGCATTGTGGAGATTCATATTTTTTTTTTCAAATAGACAATATGGCCACCATAATGTCAATGTTGAACAACTGACCTTTTTCTTAGTTTCCTGAGCCGTTTGTTGTATTAGGCTGCAATGGAATAATGGGTATCAAATCGTTGGATATATATAGATTTGTAAAAATGGAAATGTCAATTCATTCAAAATTAGGCCGCCATTTTGGCCAACTTGGAATTAGGCTTTGAACGATATCTCCCGTCTGACTGAGCTGAATTTATGTACACCTTTATGTACAAATTGTGACGATACGTCATCGAGTCATAAAATATATTTTGATGCAGTCACCCGAGCCTCTTGTATTGAGCTGAAAGTATGGAACATCAGATCATTGGTAAGATTTATTGGTATGATGCTTGTCTTTGACTGGATTCACTGTGGCCCAACAAGAGGGGTTGTTTTTAAATCTGATTGTCTGTAAGTAAAGAACCCTTTTCTTTGTTTCATTACTGTGGATGGACAATCAGCAAGGACTTTGGGATGGACCGATGTTTACAATCGGACGCTCATCAAAGTCACAGCGTCGATGCTGATTTGATTGTCAAATGCAGGAGAGCAACGCCTATCTGTGTGTAAAATTTATGCAGAGTTCAATTTTTGGTGTTTGTGGTGTCAAATACCACGTATACAAAACCTGCATCATGATCTATTCTTGAACATTGTGACCTTCAGACAGACATTTCGGACTGTCTCATAGACATAATCTCTTGTCTGCAAATATATTTAACTTTGCCCTGCTGCAGCTCATTACCTTTGCATACAGTTTTAACCGATCAGTTTGTCCCGAACGACCCACAAAAAATTGCGGGCTTGCAAACATTTCGAACCCAGAACATCTGAAACGGTCTGACTCAAGATATTCCGAGAATAGTCTTGATACTAAATTGTACATGACAAAAATATGAAACTTACCCAGCATGCAAAGAGTGACTGGTTTCTATTATGCAACCGTCAAAAATGTTTTATCTAGAGTTTGAAAAGGCTTTGAAATTAATACCAATTTGATCTTATACCCCTTAAGACACATATTATGACAAATTGCAGTGCACATGTATACTTTTTGAATTTCAGGGAGAAAATATACCTTGATATTGCATATGAATCACATACCACCAGACAGTTCACATGATATATCGTTATTTATTTGATTTCTAAGTAAAACTGATGTATGTTTTTGTGGTCAGCTTTATTATCACGTGTGATTACTGTAAGCGGTAAGCGATGAAAGAACATGGTCTTTCTACGCAGACCCAGGAAAGAAGCAATTTAAATGCGAATGTAAGTTTTTGTTGTTTTAATATGTTTTTGTTAAAACTGTGCACAATGCTACCCAACACGGAGCCTGATATTTGTAAATTATGACACGCCAAATGTGATCAAAAATAGCTATTTTTGGGGCACTGACACGTTACGTACACAGTGACCTTTCCCTTTTCACACAAGTAGGCGTTGCTTTCCATTGCAGCTTGAAATTTTGTATCCAATCAGGCTGGACCATGTGACTTGGATGAGCTGCTGACAAGCATTGTGAGCGTGCTCGTGAATCGGTTTGTCCACGGTCGTGTTCAGTAAGTTATATTCATCTGAGTCGTGACATGTGTTTTCCAACAATGTGGCATATTGACATGAATAGACTCAGACGACCCTATGCAGCCTTCTCTTAATCTTAGAAACTCCAAATGAGTTTCGAATAGTAGATAATTAATCCTCATTGAATAGATTAGCAAAGGATCTGATAAGACTGCGCGTATGCGCAGGCTGGTCTGAGCCTTTGCTGGTCGCACATTACACATTGTTGGAAATTTCATGTCGCGGCTCATTTGGTTTGTTCCCCGTGATGATACATTGTAAAATTTATCAATCCTCAATGCGAGCTAAACAGTTATGTATTTTAACAACAACAAAATCTAGGGCGAAGATTTGGCCATTAAAGTATTACCATATCAGCACGCGCTTACACAGACTTCCTATGAAATTCCAGGACACAATTTCAATAACATCATCAAATACCATGGATCTGTTTAGAATGATATCACTGAGTGAAAATGGTTATATGTTTGGATTTTGTCTGTGTTGTATTAATATATAAATTGTTGTGAAATGTGACACAAGCATTTGTTAATGGCCGACATATCTTGAATATTTATTATATCCTTTACTATCTAACTGTTAAAAAACAAAATCGTTTGACTGGGGTTCTGTTGTTGTCAATTTATTGTTTGTCGATGCTCCCGTGGTTTTGTTGGGTTTTATGTATGGTCCTTGTTTTGTTTTGCAGTACTTAGTTTGGTTTCTATTTTTGCAATCATCTGGCTGTGAAAGAGAGAGAGAGAGAGAGAGAGAGAGAGAGAGAGAGAGAGAGAGAGAGAGAGAGCTGGTTGCTTTACTTGTATTGCTTTTTAATTTCATATGATTATTAGCATTTTGTAGCTCTTCCTCACGTTGCGTGGCTGGTCTGCAGTGTGCGATTGTGTCATTTCTTGGTCATAGACACTTACTTATTGTTCTGGATAGGGAATCTTTGATACACGTACTTGCATGTCATTTGTCTCACCAAGGGAGATGCTGGTTATATAGATATTGATGTGGATGCATATTGTTCTCAGCTGGAAATAAGGGAAGGTACTAAATAACTGGTGACGCTAATCACAATAACAGATGATCATGGAATATAAGAATAACACATGACACACAGATAAAGAGACAAAGAACAAAGTTGAACGTAAATTAGCAGTACAAAACTCAAGCAGACCCCCCACCCACACAAAAAAAAACCTTTTAATGCTAAACTCAAACGAGCCTGAATTTTATCATGCTTATAAATATTAAAATGCCAACAATTGTTTATGAGCAAGATTGATACAGCATCTCATGATCTTAGAGATTGAAACCATAGACAGCCTTTCATATTCAGCATTTTAGTTTTTATGAGCCGGTTAAAATGTCATGCTCAGTTGAGTTCAGCATGAAAAAAGTTTTATTACCTCGGGACCTGCTCTCTCCTCTGAAACATAGTTATCCAACTGGAACGGCATACACCAAATTTAGGACTTACCTCTAGTGACTATCACCCGATGAGAGCCAGTGTATAAAACAGAATCACCAACAATATAATCACGCCCACAGGGTGATACGTCACACACATTGGGGTATAGAACGGTGCCTTTTTACAATTGAACCACCTTAACAATATAAGTTGTGGTCATGTCAGAAAATGTGAGATGCTCTTCATTATCTTTTGGACAATATATTTATAAGATTTGGCTCGAAATTATATAGACAAATTGTAGATATTCCAATGGGTACTAATTGTGCTCCTCTTGTTACAGATTTGTTTTTATTTTGTTATGGGAGAGACTTTGTATATAAAGGTTGGATATAACGTGGATGCCATTCGACAGTCTGCATGCCTGGTTTTAAACCCAAGCACGATTTATAGCTATGGTGTTCTCTTTAATAACATGAGTGTGGGTCAGGCCTCAGATCCTATGACGGCTCTGACGTAAAGCTTTAATCGGTGGGATAGTGCCTGATGCTTATCTGTAGCTGGGCCCACCGTGGCTCAACTTGAGGTTTTCTCTAGCTCTGACTATTTATGAGTCGTGAGCCCTTTTCTTTGTTTCATCATAGTGTGTTAATTTTATTAGTGTGTTTCTCCATGATGACACATTGCAATGGTTAAAAGGCTTCATGCGAGCTGAACATTTCTTGTACTTCAACAACAACAGAATCTAGGACGAATATTTGGGACCAGTAAAATGCATTTAGGCTGCTGTCCACTCAAAGGCGGTGGTTCTGTTGTTGTTGACTTGTTGTGTATTGTTAATCCCATTGCGGGAGTCTGTAGTTGTTTTATGTTTTGTTGTACGTTACTTTATGTCCATTATAGTTTTGCAATCATTTTGATGTGGAAGAGAGAGCGGGTTGCTTTGCTTAGTTTGTCTTCCTGGTGTCTCGTGATTGGTGTGTGGCTCTTTCTCGCGGTGCCATGGGGTTTTCTGCAGTTTGTGATTGTAGCATTTCTTGATCATACTCGCTTACTATTTTTCATGCTGTCTCTGTCAGACAATAATCAAACTGATATTATTGAAGCTTTTAACTCCTTCTCCAGATATTTAGATGACTTATTTAATATTGATAATCCTTATTTTTAACATATGTAGGTCAGATATATCCCACCGAACTTTTGTTAAATAAAGCGAATTCTTCTGATACAGAAGCTCCGTTTGTCCATAACGAGATGGCATAGTTTCATCTATGATTTATGATAAACGGTATGATTTTTATTTTTCCATTTCTTGGTGGGGATGTTCTTCACTCCCCTTCTTATGGTGTAAATATTTCGCAACTTATTCGTTTTGCGGGGTGTGTTCTAATGCTGGTGACTTCGGCAGCGGAAGCCTGTTTTTGGCTGCTCGGTTATTAAAACAAGGTTATAGATATCATAAAGTTTGAAAAGCATTTTCTAAATTCTAACGCAAACGCTCAGAGTTAATTGTTGGGTACAATATTGGTTTAAAACCCGTCTGCAGCGGGGCATATCAGAATCTGTGTTTTGTGGTGGTTTTGTTTGTGAATTCAAAATAATTGCTGGAAAACCTAATTTTAGTGGTCGGTTCGATGGGGGGGGGGTATAAAACGCTACAAAAAGTTGGATATAACTTGGATATCATGCGACTGTCTACATGCCTAGTTGTTAACTCAATCACGGGTTATAGCTATGGTTTTCTCTTTAACAACACGACGGTGAGTCAGGCCTTAGACTCAATGACGGCTCTGACGTAAAGCTATAATCGGTGAGTTGGTGCCTGATGCTTGGCTGTAGCTGGCCCACCGTGGCTCATCTTGAGGTTTTCGTTTGCTACGACTATCTGTGAGTCGTGAGCCCTTTTCTCTGGTTCATCATAGTGCGTTAATTTGATTATATTGTTTCTCTATGATGATACATTACAATAATTAGGAATCCTCCATGCGAGCTGAACATTTTTTGTACTTCAACAACAGCAAAATCTAGGGCGAACATTTGGTAACAGTAAAATGCATTTAAGCCCCCAGTGGCTTTGGTTGCTGTCTGTTCTAAGGCGGTGGTTCTGTTGTTGTTGATCCGTTGTTGATTGTTACTCCCATTGTGAGATTATGTAATTGTTCTATATTTTGATATGCGTTACTTTGTGTCCATTCTAGTTTTGCAATCATCTCGATGGGGAAGAGAGGGTTGGTTGCTTTGCTTTGTTTGTCTTCTTCCTGGTGTCTCGTGATTGCTGTGTGGCTCTTCCTCACAATGTCACGGGTTTGTCAGCAGTTTGTGGTTGTGGTATTTCCTGATCATACTCACTATAAATGGGCTTTACGCGAGAAACCTGTCGTGAGGTCATACGCAAACAGGCCTACTCGGCTTCAGAGACAAGCTAGGTTTTCTCACGACGAGGCCTTAATATAACTACTGTATTCATGTATTGTTTATTCTTTCACGACGGATATTTTCTTACGTTCTAGTCTAACATTTTTTGTAATGTCGGACGTGGATTAAGCCAGTTCTAAGCAGAGCATAGTGTGTCTTGCTGAAGGACACTACACAGTACCTCCGGGAAGTCTCGAACAAGCGACCCTTTGATCCCAATTCCAGTATTTTACCACTGGACCACTGCTCTCCTCCTACAACGGATAATAATATCTGAGATTTTAGCCTGATTTCTTACCAATGTTATCTTATCCAGATGTGGGCTGTTCTTTGGTTGTGTTTAAACTCACGAATATGGTCGTCAAATGACGCTAAGCCAAATTTACGTCATCATGGGAGACTACATCTGTATTGTCTGAAAATGACCTACATGTACTCACTGTTATTTCTGTTATTTATGTCGCATTGGGGTTATACATAACTGTGCAGGGAAGAACATGGTGCAGTGTTTTGTTTTCTTTTTGAAAAACAAAATATACTCAACTGATATGTTTGTTGTATTTCTGATGCATGTCTTGTTACATTGTACTGTCGTGCCAACCAAGAGTGTTAGTGACGTAATACTAAGTAAATTACTATCATGCACAACGCGAATCGATAGATCACTTGTGTATTAATCCTATTCTGCGGTTCAAGGTCCGTGATAACTTAGTAAACAAAACATGAAGTCACTATCACTCTTGACTGGCAGGACAATAGATAATATCCATATACGTCAAGCAATTTAATTGTAACTCAAGAGCTTATTTAGAACATTCTGAGAAAAACTTCTCATACACCACCTACACCACGCAGGGCACTGCGTGTGACAAATAAAGACATAGACAACTGACAACATGGCACAATAATAGCTGGGTAGTATCAATGAATGTATGGTGATAACGTAGAAAGGTAGATTTACTATCACTTTGATAGGAATTTTCATGTTCATGATACTATCATTTAGTATCTAAACATGATTATCTTATCTCGAATGTTTAAACCTGTTTAGAGAAATATTTGTACATCAAGTCAATCATTAATATGCCAAAATGTTATTAATTTACTCCTTTTCACATTAAACGTATGGCTTCTCCAACGATTGTTGGCTTTAGGAGGAAACTGATCCGAGATTCTGATAAGAGTGATCCACTACCTACATCAGACTCAATAAACACTGTCACGTGTTTACATACGTAAGTAGGTTGTAACAAATTAACAACAGATGTAAACAAGATTCGAAAACGGTAATCTTTAACAAACATGAGTCACATCGCAAGAAGCCCTGTTAATCGAGATTTGCAACATCTGTCTGCTCAGCTACAGAGCATAGCAAGAATAATGATCGATAGATTCTTTATTTCCTCCATATGGAACAGCATCATATACATGCCTATAACAATTGCAGAGAGTTTGGAATTTGCTGGTAACATATGCAAACAACTTTGACCTCCTTATTGCATTTCGAAAGAAGTAATATTTTTTTGTTTTGGCTGTAGCTTGAATATAGCATGTATAACTAATATTACTTTCAAATGATGATATTTTTGTAATACATAGAAACACGATGCGGTTCTGCATTTAGAAAAAAAACTACATTAAAATAGATTGGAAAGGAAACAAATACTTTTTTCGTTGTATCCCTCAATGTTTGGTCCTTGATTATATATCGTAGCATTTCCTAATTCGCCAAGAATAGTAATATTAAGTGTTGCTATAGTGCACATTTTACTAAGCGACATGATGATTCCCGGATCCAATGACGTACAAGCAACATGCACGTTATCAAAACATTCTTATAAACTCTGGAAATGTCGTATTTGAACAACTTCCAACGTTCTAAGTTACACAAAATACACTTTTACCCAGATTAAAAACGTATTTATCTTAATTACTGGGGTTGTTTGGGAATGAAAACGTTAGCAAGTCACGATACGTCAAGACAGTTGCTAATCCTCATTTGTAATTTCTCTAAGACTTGGCACTCTCATTCTTAGGAACTTCTGGGTCGCAATTTCTCTGGACTTCTCAATGTCAGTGAAATGATTCAAAATATATCATAAAACAAGAAGAGGGTAGCTGGTGCCAATATCAATTCCTATCCTTTTCAACGAAGGTGAAAAATATTTTAAAAAATAAAACCGTAATCCGCGATCTCCTCCAAATTCGCAAGTGTTCTCACAGTTATCAAAAATGCAATTTTCAAAATTGCCTAATGAACTAGGTGGAAATCCAGATATAGCATATTTTATATTGGGGTAAATGTAAACGTCTTAAACGCATTAGATAGTTTTATTTTGCTGTAAAAATCGCGGGAAAATGTACAATATTACACAGCATTCATGCTTTGTACATTACATGCGGTTGTTCACATTAAAATAGAACGCGGATCAAGCGGAGTTGGTTAAGCGTTAGACGGGGGTCGAAGAGCTACTATTTCGAGACTCACCGCTGGCGGAGTCACTGTGCTGTGTCCTTGAGCAAGACACTTTATCAGCTACTTAGTACTGGTTCAACACAGAGAGACCCGCCCCGACATAACTGAAAATTTGTTGACTGGGATGTAAAGAATCAAACCAATAAATATCGTGATAAGAATGTTCAATGACACCATCACTTCTTTTATAAACCTCAAAGGCTTCTCTCAGAGGACTTATGAAGGTCGTTTTAAATATGTGAGATGAATTTGATAAGCATGGTTTACAGTGGTCAGTCGGAATGAAAATAGCTATAACAATGTTTTATGAATATGGAGAAACATTCATTTGGAAGAGGCCAAGTATTATCTGACCGCTGCTGAAGACATAATTCCGAGTTGTCTCTGATCTGTCACATGGGAGTGATATAAACGCCGATTAATAAGATAAAGAGGAACATCAGAATAACTGACCATGCTGAAGAATTGATAACCAATAGTTTTGTTGACAAAAATAACTATGTAGTTTAAGCAATAAAGCTTAGGAAATGCTGGGTCATGATAGTCTTAACGTTTGCATACTTTCGTCATGAGGCATATATCTCCCAACTAGCCACCCTTAGCCCCATTTCAAACCCACGGGAAGTAATGTAATGTAAAGATTATAAGAATCCATCATGGGTGTGAGGGTGGGATAGAAAAAACCCCATTGATTTATCTTTGGCGTCTAAGCGCAGTGGTAAGACGTTAGACTACATTTCTTAACTGTTATGGATGCTTTGAAGTCATAGGTTCGAACCCCACTCTCGTCTTTTTAGTTTTTTGTGTTGGTGTTGAGGTTGGTTCTTTGAAATCGTGCGTCAGAGGAAAAGAAAAGCAGAAAACGATGACACATGTAACCTGACGACGTGTTTCTATCATAGTTTGTAAAGAGCGTAGTTTTCCATTTGGTTGTTTGGCTGTTTGTCGGGCCCACTGGGGTTTACCTGTTGGATTTCTTTTGCTCCGGTATTCAGTTTTATTTACTGTTGAGTCCTTATCTTTGCTTATCTCCTTCTTATATCTTGCTTTATATGTTCTTAGAGATGATGCATAGATTAGTTAGGGGTCTTTCATGCAAACCAAACATCTATGTGTCTGAACTAAGAATGAGGTTGGTGCACCGTTAAAATGGTTTAATCCCTCCAGTAAAATATGTTACTGACCGTTCCAAGGCGGTACTTCTTTTGTGAATCTTTTATGTTGTTTCTGTCTTGTGTTTGCTATGTCTTTTTACGCATCTGTTAATATGTGCCTTGTGGTCACCTGCTGGGAAAGGGCTGACCTCTTGGCTCTCGTTTGTGGTGTCTTACTGTGAGTTTGTTCCTTTCCCATTGGTATCCTGGGTCAGGTGTGGTACTTGATTGTATCGATTCTTGGTCTTTGCACCCTTACTTACTTTAAGAAGCACAGTGGCTCAGTTCGTAGAGTGTTTAACTAGGGATCGAAGTATTACTAATTTGTGAATCACCAGAATATAGTGTTGTGTCATGGGGCAAGACACTTTATCAGCTAATAGTACATACATTGAATACGCATGAATATTAACTTTTGTGACCAGAATTGCCTGACCAGGTGTAACTCGGAACGCACTGAGGGGTGAAACTGGACCAGACGGTCAAAATATATTTGGCCATACAGATGTGTTGATAAATGATATTTTTTGTAAACGCCATTACTTGTACGTTTTAAGACAATAAATAAAGATAGCTCTTACTTTTTTTTTAAAAAAAACACTCGGTTATCTTTTGACATGGGTCCTGTACCACCTTAAGCTCGCATTGAGGATTCCTAACTATAACAATGTAGCATCATAGAGAATTAATTTATTCGCATTAACGCACTATGATGAAACAGAGAAAATGGCTCACGACTCACAGATAGTCAGAGTCAAAGAAAACCTCAAGTTGAGCCACGGTGGGCCCAGCTACGACAGACCTCTCATCCCATTTGTTTTAGCAGTGCTACATGTAAGTACTTGCTTTAGGGTGTTAATGTAGTACATTAAATGTACTACATTAACACCCTAAAGCAAAAACGTGCATGTAGCACTGCTAAAACAAAAATTGTAAAACGACCACAACTGTGTAAGCAGTCTTATCAGCAGGTGCTAAAACACACTTCCCATGGAATTCCTGGACCCCTTCTTCAAATTTCTTAAAGAAAATTTAGGTTTAGGCGGAAGAAGATCTAAATTGCTATAGAATGATATTATATTATCAATACAATTAAAAATAATTCATCTCCAAATGTTAAAAAAACAACAACATTATATTCAACATGCTCTCGCATACAACATCGATTACAAAATTCTTGTTAGGTACCAGCCATTTCCTCACGACATTTGTTGAAGTATTTCAGCAAAGGGACGTCCTTTACATATATAATAGACCAAATTCTTTAATCCGTAATGATTTTTAAGCCCCCCGGTGACTATATGTCCAGCAGGTTGATAACAATATTTAGAATCCTTACAACCTCAACAATCAGGAATTATAATAGTTTCAATATCAAGTTTAGTTACTAATTTGTTTAAACTTTATTTTATTTGTATATGACAAGTATACAAGCAAAACACAATACAATTACAATACAACCACTATACAAATGGGATTCAGAAGAAAGTCAAATGACTTATTTGAATCTGTATCCCAATTTACTAATTTGTTATAGTTTAATACAGTACTAGGAACAAGTTTGTTGTACGGATAACACATAATAGGTGATTCCTTCCCAGCTAGCAATCTATATGGGACCCATATGGGTCCCATGTGGGCACCCATATGGGACCCATATGGGCAGTACAACCGGACTCCATATGGGTCCCATATGGGCTGGCCCATGTAAATAGAATAAAATAAATGGTAGAAGCAGGGGGCGGATCCATAATTGCTTGCTAAGGGGTTCAAATTTACAAAGGAGGCTTCGATTTGAAAACTGTATATGATTATTTGATAAGTTATGCTGATGTTGCTTGAAATTCCACATAAAAATGGAATATTTTTGTCTCAAATGGGGGCTCAAGCGAACCACATGAATCCCCTCTATATCCGCAACTGTAGAAGCTAGCCATGCATTACAAACAAGGAAAAAAAGTTTATATAAAGATGATTATATCATTTCTTTTTTCTACATGGGACTGTTATATGGGACCCATATGGGACCCATCTGGGCAACCCGCATATTGGCTAACCTAAAATGCGGAACCCTGGTTGCATTCCCCATATGGGTCCCATACGGATAGCCCATATGGGACCCATATAGGCATGCTTGCTGGGTTACTTTCAAAATAAGTAGAAATATATGAGATACAGTTACGAAGTGAAGAGGTAGAAAGAGTAACTAAACATGAAAGTGTCATATGGTGGCCTGAATGTTTTAATGTGATACTTAAATCAGCAAGTGATAAAATATGTCTATTTTCGTTTTAGATTCGTGTTTTTACGTACACCATGAGATCGATAATATAACAATTGTGAATATTTAAAAAAAGAAAAAAAAAACATCAATGTCAGGTAATCTAGAAATATTACCTTCATGATAAATAGAACCATTATGTCGCAGGGTATGGGTTCTGATTTGCCAGTAGATCTCAACGACGGTTGATAGTTTATACAAATTATTAACAACAAGAGGGTGTCCTAAAATACAATTAACAAACAATGAAACAGTAAAGACAACACAGACAGACAAACCAACAGACACGGACAACAGAATACACTGCACTCGAATGCATTACATGCTTACAACACTGACAGCCAGACAATCGGACACTGACAACAAACTATACTGCAATTGGCTTGCAATAAATATATTGGGAACATACAGCTGTCTGTTGGTACTCAAAAAATAGTCACGTCTATTTTTTGACATGGGTACCAAGTGTTTTGCATTAGTAAAATTATTTACATATTCAGAGATTAAAAGAATATAAAATTACAATTTCTGTACTCAATTTATATCATATTCATGTTTCACCTCACTATTTCCTCCATATGCAATATCGCTGAAAGAATCTAAGGATAGGCTAATGCCTTAAAAACGGCGAACAAGCCGAAAAACAACATTCTACACTTATTGTGTACTACGTCATAACAGGAAGTTAACAGAATGTAGTTCTTGGTGGAGGCGTTTTCATCATGAACGACAAACAGTCGTCTCTAAAAGCAGCATGATGTAATAAAACATAAATGATACATATTGGTTCCGTGAAGGAATATTACAAAAAACAATATACTGTATATGAAAATCCACAGCCTTTAGGTCGATTAACTCAACCCGTCGGCAGATAATAAGGGAATATCTGTCTTTACAGGTGAAATTGTGATGTTAGACGCATGCGCAGTAAGGTCACTAAGGTGTGTTAGTGTCAACCAATCATTCATCGTCTTTCATTCATATGTCCAAGTAAAACGTCCACTGATTGGATGAAAACAATACATGTCGTTTCAAGATACCCCATATAATCACTGACTTGACAAACAGGTTATGAACTCCCCAAAACTAGTTTGATTACCTAGATATATCACTACAACTCACTAGAATTAACTGACAAGTCATGAAATAAACATACTCCTAAAGTTCACCTCTGTGAAAATTAGAAGTCTCATGTTTCTGGTTATACAGAATAGTTACATTTGGTGTAGCAATCTAGCGGTGCTGCGTTACTATGGGCAGTTAACTGCAACAACTTTACGAGTAGTTAGTATTTTATTTCAAAATACAATTGTTTGGGAACAAATATATATGGGTCAGTGCATGATATTTCGTTACTTATCGCTTCAGCGAGCAGCGAAAGCTCAGGCGAGTCTGTACCTGTGCCACGAAGTATGGAAATAGATGAAAGCTCCGAGAAAATTTAAGATCTCTGGTCTCGCTGGATGCGACTTTTTCGCATATGTGGTACATGTAAGTAAGAAATCCAGAGCAAGTTCCAATATATTCAATTTAATTCTACTGATAACAAATGAAAGCCCCAATAAACTTTGTTAATGTTTATGTGATATTTAAATGATACAGCAGTATGCATATTAATGGAAATTCGTGAAATGTTTTATCAATGAATGGAGACAAGTGACATATAATTAACTTTTCTAATGAGTCTTAATGAATCATAAAAAGATTCCTTCTGCATAATAATCAAAGTGAAGCGCTCTCAAAGGATCGTAGTTTTAAACGCGAACAATTATTGGGTCCAAGTAACACAACTGTTAGAACAGAACAGAACAGAACAGAATATAACTTTATTGAAAAAAACTATACATCTCAGACCACTCACAGGTGGCGTTAGAGATCAACGCATACATGCTATGTAGAAAATATACATAATGCATAAATACAGTGTACTACGAAATACAATATTATTGTATTGGAAATATAGTCCATGACAGGAAATTTACATTTAATAACAAAGAATATTGATCTTCATATAAGTTGGAGCATAATTTGTTTCAGTCATTTGGAAAAACAATCTACACAGAAATCTTTTCCATAATGAAATTCCAACAAATTTTGATAATTTAAAGACATATGCGGCTATTTCCAATGCGCACCTTTCCCGCGTCTGGAAACGGGTAAAGTTGTCTGGGTCCTGTATTTCGACCATTAACGGATTCGGATCAACATAGCTTTCCGATATTCTTATGTCATATCGGTGTTCCAACATTTTCTTGGCAAATTAAAGGAATTAAAGTGTGTCCAAAATCAGCACTGATCGTCTCAGCACTAAAGACAGATAAATGTAGCTTAGTCGAAATCAAACGACTTTCACAATTATCCTGGTTACGAATACGATAGTGGCCGAGTCTCTACTATTTGTACGGTTATTTTGAGCGGCGCACAACCTGACCCCGTGGCCTAGTGGTTAGCGTGTCTGGCTACGAAGTTAGAGGACCAGGATCGATCCCGGGTGCGCACATATCTTCAGTGTGTTTTTTTCTTTCTTTTTTAACATTTTAATGCTAAGATGCTTCATATACTAGTAAAATGGCATCATTAAAACGACCGAAATGGTCATTTCTGAACTTTTTATATTGAATTACGTATGAAACCTGTGGTGGTGGGGTTTTTGGCCCTCTTGAAAGAGAATTAGTTCGGTGACCCCAGATTTTTATTCTTTTTTCTGAAAGGTATTATAACAGTCTATGAATTAAAAATATTTTTTTAAGATTTTCAATATCAGATTTTATAATACATGATTCATTCTGAAAAACAAATTCCAATTTTTGACGAATTGCCAAAATATATACTGAGGGAAAATAGTTTAGCAATTATTTATAATGGGGTTTCCCATAGGTGATCTTTGAAGCATTTGGTCTTTTTAACTAGCAGGTTCGCAAACATGTCAGTTGTTTTAAAATGACCTAATGGCTACCCGCAAGTGGTCAAGAGAAACAAAATCTGACTTTATAGTGAGGATTTGATCTGCTAAGCATTTTAATTTCAAACGTAATTCAATTGAAAGGGAGGTAATTTGGAGAAATACGATTTTCAACTAACAACTGTACGAAAATGGTAAACTAAACATTCAGTTTTAATCCGTTTTTCATTGTCTCGCTTTTGGATCTAAACATTGGACAGAAAAATGAATATTTTAGTCGAAAACTTTTCGCACTATTCCCAGATAAGCTGTTTTAGCAAGGGGGCATAAAATCAGACTTTACATTATGTGAAATGTCAACCTGTTAATGTCATCGTATTCGTGAACGTTTGTCAACATATATATTTGACAATATGAAATTAAAAGTCCTATTTCGTCTAAACTGTGAATCCTCAAAGTATATTGTTAAACTTTTTTCCCTCAGTATATTATGCAGTATTTTGTCTCAGCATGGGATAACATTTTCTAAAAGGTTTGAGGTCATGGGCAGTAATTTAAGTTAAAAGAAAGAAGCTGGCTGAAGATAACAACCGGTTTAGTTCGATATTTAGGACTAGTGTTATTATTTTATATTTTTAGAAAATTGGTCAAATGCTAAAAACTTCAATATGAGATTCTGAAAATTTAAGCACGGTTACATATCCTTTCTATTTGATAAATGGATAGCCCATGCATAAAACAAACTGTATGCAAAGTATTGAAAATATTTCAATATTGGAAGTATTTAGTGGCATATGTCCTTAATGAGCGTTGCTTCATTTTTTGAGGTAAAAAGCTGCCTATACTTGCGAACATTTGGCTTAACATATAAATACGGTTTCAAACACTCTTAAAAAAGTCACAAGTAAACAAATAATGATACTCACCAATGTCGTGTAGTGCAAATTTTACATTTTCGCTCATTTAATGGTATATCATCCCATCGTCCAGTCTCAACTGGGAGACGATGGTTGCCAGTCCTATATTTGATAATTTTAGAATAATAAAATGTTGAAACATTAATCGAATATTTTTTCAAAATTGAGATTGTCTTTAAATAAAAGATAGTGTTTCCTAGCTTTCTCATTCCATTCTTGAATATACAAATCTTTTTTTATTTCTTACCATAACCAACAAGTATGCAAAGTACATTTTATACTAACCAATAACCTCAACAAAATAATGCAGTTAAGCGCACTTGAATAGAAGCACAATTGTGAACAGGCAGCGACGCTACACAATGTAATATTTGGTCTGATCAAAAGTATTCAAACAAGTACTGAACATAAATGGGATCACCCTCGTGTGAGATACTCGCAGCCCAGCAAAAAAAAAACCCACTCCTGCGCATTAGGAGAAAACGCTGTGGATTACCTACATTGCAATATATCTTTACGAGGTGGGTGGCAATCCAACACCCTGTGATGAATTTGATGTGCTGCCGTTCACAGAATTAAATTTGTTCAAGGCTATGCAAATTTGGTTGACACGTTTTGTATACATGTACTTTGAAACCGCTAAAAAACTGATTTTGGGAATAAATATCGCTCATTCATAAGCTCGTGCTCACGTGCACATTCGAATAGAACTTGTACCAAGATCTAGTTCGACTGCAAACGCAACTTCATTCAGTACTGAATATACCGCATTGTCAAACATTCGTATCTATTCGGTAAAACGATCAGAATAGTCATTCCCTTGTATATAATCACCCTGATAATATAATAAATGTACAATGTATTACAATTACCCTGTGAGATACTCTCCACGACCCATTCACAGATTAAAAATATCTAAATGCAAAACAAATTTTGACAAACCTGTTCCGTATACTTTGAAAGTAAGAAATGCGGCATGGATCATGAATCCATACAATCAAGTACCATACATGACCCAGGATACCACATGGGAAAGTGACAAAAACACAATTAAACATCACAAACAAGAGCCAAGAGGTCAACCCTTTCCCAGCAGGTGACCACAAGGCAGCAATGAACAGACGCGAAAGCATGACAAACACAAGACATACATAACACAAATGATCCACAAAAGAAGTACGTCATTGGAACGATCAGTAGAGGGCTTAAACCGGTTTCAAGACACATATTGTTTGGTTTGCCTTAAAGACCCCTACCTTATCTATGCATCATCTCCTAGATAATATAAATCAAGATATAAAAAGGAAAACCGCTAAGAAAACTGATTCTAGTGAATAAATATCACCTTCCAGCCAGAAAAGTTGACTGATTATCCCAAATTTTATTCCTTTGCCAGATCCGCAAGCACAAAGACACTTCATTAAATCTAGCATATATCGATATGCTGAAGAAAAACACTGCCAAGCTAAAGATTTATAAAGGTTTGATGCGTAATCGGTTGCACCTTTTGGCTGATTGAATTCGTACAATATTTGCACCCCAAAGCGCCCGCTGTACACAGCACCACCTATCATAGTGATTCTCACTTACCAAGTAAAATAGTTTTTGACCAATTATTTTCAATTAAACGAAGAAGAACAAACAGTCAATTGTTATATGACTGGAGAGAATCCTGTCTCCTGAAAGGCCAAATTTGTCTTCATGAATCTCTATGTCTACCTGGAAACTGGTCTAAATCGGTCAACAAGTTAATATTGCAAGAAAACTAGCTGGAACTAGTTTCCAGAAATTAATATTTTTGACACTTCTACAATATTACCCTCTAGAGAGCTAAAAATAGCATGATGAGTGTGAAACTAGCATGTGCTGCATGAAATTGACATGATTTGCTGTTTCACCTCCCAACAGGTAAATAAAAGACTTTCATGATTTTTTTACAACAGTTTTGTTTTGTTTCGTTTGCTTATTTATCTTTGTTTGAATAAACAAACTGTAAAAACAGTTTTATGATAACATTTTGTATTCCCCTTTAGGAATTAATATACAATTGAAAATGCAAAATACTACATTATTATATTTTAACAGCAGTTGCTAAAACTTGTGAGAAAGTCCTTAGATGGCTTTCATGTAGATTGATGGTTGAGCATGTCTTTAACAACAAAAGTTAAAGTAGCAAAAGTTTCATTCTTAAATGAAAACTCATATAACAAAGCAGTTATTGACTTCAACTTCGGTAGACATAAGGATTTATCTACCCTTAAGAGTGATATTCACCTTGGCCTAGCGGCCTCGGTGAATTATCACTTTTTTGGGTTGATAAATCCTTATGTCTACCTCATTGAAGTCAATAATTGTATAATATCATTGACCTTTGTTTTCATATTCTCTATTTAGCAATTTTGATAGTGGTAGCGGTTGATCGACATTGACGTCGTTTCGACATTGACGTCATTTCGACATTCACGTTGTTTAGAACAATGGTTTAGAATTGCTCCTGTTTTGTGCACATAGGAAAGTATACTTACTACTGTTCATTCACGATATCATGGCTCAAAGACACCGTTAGGTGGAATTTACCATTACATCAATATAGGTAGCTTCTTCTTAGTGCTCTTAGATAAATATGGTATTAAGCTATTACACGTGATGTATTTTCTATCAATATGAGTGGTGTAGAGGATAACGTGGGGAACTATCAAACATATTTGATTTCATGTTCTACGCTTATAGTGTTCGAGTCCTATGGAATCCTTTTTTTCGTTTTGTCACTCATATCTCGATCTCTTTCATGATTTTCATGCTCAATTATGCTTTCACTCACATTTTATTTCCACTGCACATACTTCTCTTGGCTGTATAAATGTTTGATAGGCAGGCTTTTCGATCGCAGGCCAGACAAGTTACTGTCACGGACCCTATATGGGATCCGTGTTGCTGCGCAGTCCGCGAAGAAGATGCCATGAATAATGCACTATTTGCACCATTATCAAATTATAGAGTGGGAGCCAGCAAGCTGACCGGCATATCAAACAAAACGATATCACGCATCAAAGCTGACTCGGAGAATGCAGTCCTCGGAAACCATGAAGAGGCAGGATGGTGCTTTAGCGACTTTGACAAATGTGAAATATGTATAAATTGTAAAATCATACACAACCAACAAGGTAACAAACTATTATAATAAAAAAATATCTTTGATTTTGGGTTTCGAACCACTATCTCTTCATTACTATTCAAAAAGATATGACCAACATGTACGTGCGCCCTACCGACTGAGCCACGAAGCCGTTTAAAATTTCCTTGTGATATAAACGGCTTTGTTATCATTATACTGTTAATATGCATTAAACCCCATGTTCCCTTATTTGATGTAATGGTAAAATCCACCTAACGGTTTCTTTGAGCCAAGATATCGTGTATGAACAGTAATTGTGGCGAACTATATTTGTGGCATTGGCATGACATTGCATGCTGCCCGCCATTTTGTTTATCCCTTAATGTCATTGTTTCTTTTGTTAGCTCTTTACATGCTGGGTAATTGTTCTATTTTTTTTTGTCTGCTGATTTCATTCAAAATCAACTTAATTTGAATCAAATTGTGTTGCATTAATTCCATCAGAGTATCAAACAGATTGGCACCAAATCAGGCCCGACATATGGTTGGGCTTGTTCTGGGTTCAAACCTTTTGTAAAGGTTGCATGTATCAACAGACAACACCAGCAGGCAACAAGTTTAATATCATTAATTGAAATTGCTGTAGGTAACAGAAATAACGCAGGCCATCGTGACTTGTGAGAATTAAATTAATGTTCAAATACAGCTGAACATAGCTCAATGATTCCTCAATGGCAGATACTATCGCTTAGTTCCACGTGCGCTGCATTGCCTTGGGAGTTTTGTTGACAAATAGAACATTTTCAGGCACACTGGAAGACAGGGACCGAACAAAGCAACATTAAAGCCGTCCCATGAAAATGGGTCAGTATATGAAGAAAAAATTGAGTTTAGCCTAAAAGCGCTAAATTACAACAAAATTCGTCTGCTTTTGTATTCTGCAGAAATATTTAGAAGACTCTTGGCTAAATAGGCTAGACCAAGATCGGACTGCTCCTTCAGTAGTTGGTATTGTTTTGAGATGAGTTTGGTGGATCGAAGGCAAGTCAAGGGGGCTAATATGTTCCGAAGTTAAAATTTGCAATCTTGGTATTTTTACATAAAAGAAGAGAGGACAGTAAAAATCAGGAAACGATACAATCAAGAACCACACCTGACCGGGAACACCATATGGTATGGGAAAGTAACAGAGCACAAGAACACACAACATAAAGGAAAGCCAAGAGGTCAATCCTTTCCCAGCAGGTGGCCACAATGCTGCAAGAAACAGGCAAGACAGCATAGAAAATATAAACATGAAGCATAAATAACAAATGTGATTCACAAAAGAAGCACTGGAGGGCCTAAACATGTCCAACGGCACCAACCTCACCCTTAGTTCTGGTGTGGATCAAGACACATAGATGGTCGGTTTGCATGAAATATCCCTAACTTATCAATGCATCACCTCAGAGTACATACAAATCAAGACATAAAAGGAGATAAAAGAATGATAAGGACAAGACCATATTCGACTAGTCGAATCGATATCAGAAAGTGTCGATTCGTCTTTTCGTTGTTAGAAATCAACTATTGAGATTCATACCAATTTGGCATCTGAACTCGAAATGTCCACGCCATATTTGCCAAACGCAACCTAACATGCTCCCGAAGTTAGTTCTTCACATGGTGGATACGTACGCTTGTCGTATTGTTTCTAAATTTCATGTTTTCAAAAACAGTGGTGTTGCAGGAATATCACCAGAATGCCATTGCCTTTCACAACCTTATTTGCTGGGTAGTTTTTATCTGCTTACTAAACTATTTCAGGGATACCACCAGTTTGGATTCAAGTCAGGCCCAACGTTTTGTTTGGCCTGATATGGGTCCAAACGATATGTAGAGGTAAACAATCAGACACCAAAAGTGGTCATTAGCAAGGTAAGGGTTAAACTGACCTCGTGGCTCAACTGGAGGCTTTCTTTAGCTCTATCAGCCCTTTTCTTTGTTTCAGCGTAGCATGTCAATTTGGATACATTTGTTTTCTATTTATGCATAGCATAAGTGAGGAAGCCTCCATGCGAGCTAAACGTTGTTCGTGATTTTACAACAGCAGAATCTAGAGCGACAATGCATTTAAGTCCGCCCTAGTCCCCCGTCTGTTCTAAGCCGGTGGTTCTGTTGTTGCTGCATTATTGTTTATTGTTACTCTCATTGTTTGCGGGAGCGATATGTTTGTTCCTTGTTCTGTTCTGCAACACTTTGTGTCCTTTCTAGTTTAGCAATGTTCACGCTGAGAAAGATAGAGCTGGTTGCTTTACTTTAATTGAGCCAGTGCATGAGATTTCCAACAATGTGGTATGTGAGACCAGCAAAGCCTCAGACCAGCCTGCGCATACGCGCAGTCTGATCAGAGCCTTTGCTTGTCGCTTGAGTATTCTATGATTGTTAAGCTACTGACTGAACGCCATTTGGAGTTTCTAAGCTTAACAGGAGGCTGCAGAGGCTCATATGAGTCTACACATGTCAAAATGTCAAATTGTTGGAAATCTCATGCAGTGGCTCAATTTTCTTCTTGCTATCATATGGCTGTTGGTGATCTGTGTATCTTCCTCGCAGTACTGTGGGTTGGTCTGCAGAGTGTGATTGTGGCATTTTCTGTAGTGTCAGTATCCCCTACCTGTTTCGTGAGAAATAAATATTGATGCGAACTGGCAACCGAAGAAATGCCATTGTTTTAACTGGTATCACTAAAACATTGTATTTCTAACAATATGACAGCAACCGTTACACAACTACAAAACAGTACATTTTTGTTTGAAAAGATTCATTACCAATGTACGATTTATCGCATAATTCGTAATTGGATTAACAGCTGCAGGCAGATGCCACAAAGCAAATTTGTTTGATATTAAATATGCTCTTTGAATCCTCGATTCCTGTATGTCCTCACGGGGATGATCATAAACAAATATTATTTTAATGCGGAATTTGTAGCATAATTAATTGGATAAAAAATAGGAACAATCATTGCAGTTCTGCATGATGATTTATAACATCACAGAGCCTGTGCCAGTTAAAGCGGCACCATACATGTAGCTCCCTCCGTCATCAAATTTGTCCCAAGAAAATGAATACCCACTCTTTGTGGTTTTGTTCACATATAAAAAAAATGTACTAGTCCAGACGTTTGGAAATTTGAAGTGGGTTTGGGTAAGTCAGCGATGAAAGCAGTGGCCATCCAACAGAACTTCCTAGTGTTTCGTCTTGCTATGTATACAGTAGATAGAGAGATTAAATCGTATCAAAATGTAATTTTCGACGTTTGATTGAAAAAGAATTAGTTTGAAATTGCTTTCCCTTAGTAAGCGAGAACCACTATGATAGGTGGCGATATGGTAAAGCTGGCGCTTTGGATGTGCCAATGCTGGTTTAACATTTCAATCAGCCAATAAACTGACTAAACATCAAACTTTTTGGCAATGTTTTCTTCAGCATATAGATATATGTTATATATGCACTTGCATGCTTGCAGATATGGTAGAGGAATTAAAAAAAAAACAGGATATAAATCTGTCACCTTCACTGGCAAACATGGAAACTGATATTTTTTTTGAATAAGTTTTCTTACAGTTTGTCTAGTATACAGACCATGTTTGCCAAATTTGTTTGCTTTGAGATGTTTTAATTCAGGGAACGACAGCATTTTCATTGCACAGGGGTGATTCTTGTACTGGTATCTATTTATGGCTAATGATGGTTCAAATACATTTGATCAGATCAAAACGTAAGTGATCAGGAAATACAACAATCACGTACTGCAGACTAACCCACGGCACCGTGAGGAAGAGCCACAGAACATTTATAGTAACAATAAAAGAAGCAAATACTTCTTTAAGTATGCTGTCTGTTCATGGATATGCTTTTAAAAGTTAGCATTTGATTGATGAACTTTGCTTGTTTGTTGATTATGGTAAGAAATACAAAGGTCGGAGTTATCGGTCACCTCTTCTGGCTTAAACAAACATCAGATGTTGTTATTTTGGCTTAGTGTATTGAGGAGATAGTCACATGGTGGGTCGAAAGCAAGGCAAGGGAAGCATATTTGATATGCATTGAATGCACTGTTATGCATAAAATAAATATAAATATTCCATTAAATAGTCTGATTCATGTGTAATGTCAGACTATTTGACTGTTGAAGACACAATGACATTCGATGCCGCCTGCTGCTAAATTTCAGGCGGTGCTGTAGAATTAAACGGGTGCGCCCTTCTGACTTGGAGAGACGTTACGTTTTCATACAATGTGGCTTAGAATTATTTTATAAGGACAGAAATTAATCGCTGATGTAATAACATTTTCTGGTTAAAGCTTGATCAGTATACTGTTTAACAAAGGCATCAATGCATATACAAATGTATGTGCTATTTTCACGTTCCATGCATTTCTTTTTATGAAAATTATTTAAAATAGCAAGTGAGTATGGCTAGGAAATGCAGAACACTGACATTTCACCTGTCATTATTGATATTGATATAATAAAGAAACAGAAGAAAGGGACCAGTGTCTTGCCTAAGTAATCAAGGACCTCTCATCTGTGAAGCGAGAACGTTGACGTAAAAGTCATGTAAATTCAGTTCTTATATGTATATTATATGTCATCAATTAATTAAAACCAAGTTAGTTTCCTTTACAAAGAAACGTTATTTTTATACACCCGTTTGAAAAAGGCTCGTATTTTGGCATGGCGCTGTCCGTCCGCCCGTCAGTCAACCTTATGAATGCGATAAGTGGGTTTTAGTCAGCTTTCAAAGTTTCAAAAGGTCTCAAGTTTTTCTTCTTGCATATGGTTTCTTTCCAAATATTGAGCCGGAATCATCATCTAAACATGTCATTGAGTAATTGCATGATTTTAGCCTTTGTTGTTTACACCATATGGGCATTTGAATGCTGATAAGCTTGCAAAGGTTTCTGCTTTTGTTCTTTACTATATTCAAATGTAGAATGTATATTGAAAGTAAACAGAAAGTCATTGACGATTATACGCATACTCAGGCTGTGTGCAAAAGTTGTTCAACAAGAAGTTGCAATGTTTTTGTCATTTGTGCAATTGGAGATAACATGTGATGCATCTGAGATCTTGAAACATTCTACAATAATTATACCCATTGCGTGATACTTCCTAATGTTGCTCTGTGCTTAGAGAACTAAGCTTCTGTTTACAGCTAAAATATTAATGACTTGACATGATGTTTGATAATCTAACAGACAAAAGAACAAACAGGAAAGAATATCGTTCGACTCTTGTGATTAAATTCTGATTAGTTCTGATTAGAGGACATGTGCATGTTGCTCGTCTTGATAATCTCATAAAATACTATCTTAACGCAGATTTATTTAACACAATGATACATTATCCGTTAATGAAATCAATACTTGCACGAAAATACGTTAACTGTCTCCTGATTGGTCGTTCATTACATTCACTGCTACCTTTGATAAGACAAAATGAGCCAAGATGGGAAATTAGGGTCTCTACGACCTCGAATATACGCAAAAAAATGACCCAGTCTATTGACTTTGACTCATTTTGCACCATGGTCAAGTTTATTCGAAATGCTCTTGTATTTGATAATCCTTCAAAATGATTTTCAAACCCCATGGAAGCTTAGCATAGATGCTATTGTGTTTATAAGGTTTCAGTAAGTATCCAATACCAAAGATTGGGTTCCAATCAACAATTTCGTGAACATGAATATTCTAATATTTCACAACCAATTTGAGAGGACTATACCAGATTCGACTGGTAAAGTATATTAAAGCACCCCCACCCCTAGACTGTTATCAGACCAGTAAATAGAGCAATAGTAAAATATGTGCACATACATATACAAGCATACACAACCTCTGTAAAACATTTCACTGACTGTCTTATTTACTATTTTGAGCAATGGGGAAGTAATACAGTATCGTATGCTTGTCACTAAAGAAGTTATAGAATTTTCAGTTTAAACAGAAGTCTTAAATACAGGGCATGAAGACAGGCTACCCAACCCCCGTGATTTTCGTTGCTGTCTGATCGAATTCTGTTTTTGCTGATTCATTGTTTAATATTGCTCCCATTGTTTTATAATGCAGTACTTAGTGTCCTCCATATTCTTGTAATCATCTCGCTGGGGAAGAGAGAGCCGTTTGCTTTACTTTAATTATGTTTTGATGTCGTCTTGTTTTTATTGTTCTTTGTTTATTCCTTGCGGTGTGGAACATTGGCTTGTAGCCTGTGATTGAAGCATTTCCTGGTCATATTCACTTACGTTTTGCAAGGCTAAATCGGTATGGGACATTCTTTGATTATTTAGCTTTTGATAGCATATGCACTATATGGCATTGGGACCTTCAGATCAAATAAATAGATTGCTACTAAATTTGAATGAATGCAACTAAATTTGAATGAATGCAAATTATACCTGGTGCCCAGTGGACGATGCACCTTATGGTTCTCTGATTTTTACTATTTGGACATCACCACGACAGCTCATTAGAACCAAAGCTTCAGATGAACAGCAAAACAAATATTTATTCGGGAAATAACAACTGTGTATCTAACAGTAGATAAACACAGAATCTACTGAGATGCTTCAATAATACCTATCAAATTAAGGTGGAAACTTGAAGTCTCTATTGTACCGAAAATATCCATGATGCCTGGCAGATAAAGCTTTTCCAAGGCTCTAATTTCCTGTCAAAGCCGACAGGAAAGACAACACTTAATAACTACAAAGCTTCACACCAGGTAGAATTAATTATACATTAGTTTATTATTTGTAATTATGCATTTCATAATGGTATAATAATTCAACATGGCTGTTATTTTCACAGTATTGTGAATTGTATGTCATTTTAACAGATTACAATGTTAACAAATTACTGATTGAAGATTCATTGGATTTTCATCAGTCTCAATGGTACATGTGAGCCTCGTCGTAAGAAAACCTGATTTTGCTGCACACGGACACAAAAGGCGCAGGCTGATATCGTCATAATCTGATCGGCGCTATTGCAATTTGCTCTATATACAGTATTTAACCACGTACAAATCAATATGCTGGACTTGCAAACCCCATAGACAATGGTTTCTTGAACACTTGATAAGTATTCTGAAATTTTAACCTGGGATACAAAATCTTGTCACGTGTGGGCTGTTTATTATTGGCTGTATTGGAGCTCACGCACATGGTCGTAAAGTGACGTCATTGTTATGTTCAAGTGACGGCATCATATCAAGTCGCATCTCAGCGTATTCAGAAACTTTTGGGAGATCTTTTTTAAAATCGTAAAATGCGGTATTTAATGGTGAACACTCGGGGGGGGGGGGGGGGGTGGTACGGGTGTGCGAGCCAGTATTTTGAAACCAATCCTAAGCATATACCTGGCCTTTGAAAACAACAGCCAATTCATGTACATGTACTTGATTTCCCAGAAAATTGACCAATACATATATTGTGCTTTGCATTAATATACGAGAAAACCTGCTTTATGTAAATGTGAAAGCAAAGGCTTAGCGAGTATTTGAGCGAAAAATATGTGCATATGCTTGGGTGTCAGAAAATGTGGGCCATTCATGTACCAAAATCAACAAATAGGGCCATTCATATACTTTATTTTTTTTTTAAAGGGTGTTTATCATATACCTGGCGGCGCTGAAAATGGGGGCTATTCGGCACACATATCGATACTATGCCATATATGGGGAGTTACTACCTACTTCCCCCCCCCCCCCCGCCGAGGGTGAGCAGGAAAAAGTATCCATTATTCGTGTTAGGATGGGATATACAAAATACGTTCCTCGCGATCACCGTTTAACATCACTCGACAAGCTTCGTGATGCCAAACGGTGATCCTCGGTACGGATTTTCGATCCCATCCTCACACTCATAATAGATTCTTATATTATAAAATTAATAACTGTTTACACACTTTAAGTATTCGTACCCTTAACATCTCATCTTAAATATATAAGAATTTTAAAAACCCTGGTGAGACACATTAAGTAGTAAATGAATAAGAATAGTGTGTGCATTCTAATCAGACTGTTCCTCCGCTGTTTAGGTTATTTCTCCCATTATTTGTGGGGTAAATACGGTATCAAATGCATTTTTAATTTCGATTCATAAAATACATTAACGTTTGTCGGATGCCATTCGTGCAGCTGTCATTAATAAAGAAGATTACATAAGGCATTAAAATGCAGATTTTAATCAAACATGTATTGAGAGTAAACATTTAACCACAATGGTTTTCGTAATTATTTAAATATAATTGTCAAAGACAAACCACTCATTTTACTTTAAAATGGTGGGAGGAGATATACAAGTAAAATATCAGAAAATCAAACAAGTGAGTATGTCCAGAAAATGCCACATTCACAGACCACAGACCAACGCACCGCACCACTAGGAAGATATACAGATCAAAGATATCCACATGACAGCAAGAACACAGTTAAAGAAGAGTTGCCAGCTCTCTCTTCCTCCACAAGATCATTGCAAAACTAGAATGACATTAAGAGCCACATTACAAAACAAGAATCTAACAAAAAAAAAATAAAAAAATGGGAGCAACAACAAATGACGAACCACCACCAACAGGGTCACCGCCATCATTGCCGAGGGTACCGAGGTTGGTGGTTAGGAAGAGTTCAATATATTTTCAGGTCAAATATTCGGCCTTGATTAGTAGTTGTGAATCATGAAACCAGGCCCTGGGGTTATAAAACATTTTTCGTGCTCAACTCAGCTGAGATGAAATTTCGACTCCTCATATAAACTAAAATGCTGAAAAATAAAGACTTTTCTGGCTTTCAAATTATCAGATATTGTATTTATCATGCTAATAAATGTTAAAATGCCAACAAATATTTGAGCATGATAATTTTCATGCTCAGTTGAGTTTTATAATCTCGGGGCCAGAATACAGACAAACGAAGAAATGGGCATAAATACAAGAATGCAAGTATGTTCTAGGTTTGGAACATTAAGCTGTTCAGGACATGTCTTCAGTGAAGGGAATATCATGTCTTTGGTTTTGCCATGCTATACTATACCTATTTCATACCTTTCTGTGCAACAGTCAAAACTATCACCTCGGAGGTGCTGTGGATGACCCGATGGCACTGCTGCACGAGGCCGACTCAGAACTTACAAAGTGTAATAATAAGCGCGATGCTGATGCGCGTAGGTCTAAGCCGAGAACTTCTACTACCAAGTAAAGTTTATAAATGGCTATCTTAGAGAGATTATCAGTTTTACTAAAAATTTGACACCAGAGACTGGGGCCAGTCTAATGCGCGTACGGTTCGTTAACATAGGAAGACCATGCCGGGTGGGCTCTTTAAACTCCCAATAACTTCGTTGTTTGTGGTCAAAAACATAAAGTACGGATACTCATTTTCTTGGTTAGAATTAGCAGAACACTTTGAAACCAAAATTGAACAGATTATGCGAAATCTTCTGTTTTGCAACAAATCCGCATCTCAAACAGCGTAGAGAGCGCAGTGGCTCAGTAGTAAAATGCTAGAGTGTTGCGGATTTGAGCCTCAACGGCGTCACTGCGTTGTCACATTTATCCTTGTTTAGTACTGGTGCGATCCCGACATAACTGAACTGGGACGTCAAGAATCAAATCAAACAAAAGTTTCCTACAGCGTGACGCTACTAAGTAATACGTTTGACATCATCAGTGTTCAGCGCGTCACTTGACTGTGCAACAGTAAAAAACGTTGCATGTGCAACAGTTCATCAAAACCAGATCAAACTGGTAGTGACCGACAATTTGATAAAACAGTCAAAATTGCTTAATTTATATATAGTACGTTGGGTAATAATACACAACTATTTCATGGTAACCTTTCTGTAGAACAGTCAAAACTATTACCCCTAGCTGCTGTGAATGACCGGAAGCACTGTTGCCCGAGGCCGAAGGGGTTTTCCTTAGCTCTGACTGTCTGTGAGTTAAACTGATAAAATAGCTGGTTTCATCTGAGAGGGTTCATATTAATTGTGAATTGCCTGTGGGGATCTACAATATTTGTGAATGCTTTGTTATTGTTTCTTGAAGGTCATATTTATTAGCCTTTCAATTATGATGGGATGTTTTAACACCTTTGAAAGACGTGATGACAGAAGTTGCTCAGTTAAGTAAAATTACAGAAGGCCAATGAATAGATCACGTCAATTCTGACATTGATTGGCAGAATTGTGCAATACATTTAGTCATATGACCTTTGGGAAATTGCGCAACTGGTGTGACTATGAGTAGCTTTTGTATCTTCTGATTGGTTGATTTAAAGGGAAGCTTACCTATGTAGAGGGCGCTTTATAGTAAACTTGAAATATGGTTGATTAGTGATGATGTCATTAGGTGGCGCTGTGGTCAGCTTCTATCACGTGACTTCATGATATATAAGATCAGAGCTTTAAATATTTAGGCAATTTGGGCTATAGTTAGTTTGTAGAAGTATACTTAAGCCATTTTCTAATCGGTCACTTTTCAAACTCATTATTTCTGACTAAAAGCTAATAAAATTGAAGTGAATGTTTGCCAATATATGTGCCTCTTAATGGGCAAACGTTTAGTGCTGTTTTTGAACAGTTTTCTTTTGCTTCAAAGTTTTTTGGGGTTAAAAATGCAAAAATCGATTTTTAAATAAAAAATGGTTTGGAGAGTAGTTTTTTTTATAAATAGACGCTACGGGGGTAAGAAACTAATCTGCCCGACTTTAAAAACATTGAAATTGAAATTTTGTTTATGGTAGATTTTTTGTTGTATTTTTCAAAAAAAATCAAGATTTTTTTAAAATTCACCAGTAGCTCCTGGTAAAATTGTTAAATGCAATTACTTGTATCTGAATACTGTAGCCCAAACGCAGTAGAACTTGATTAGTCCATTTGTGGCGATTAAAGTTTTACTGCTAATGTACACTTCCGGTTTCAATTAGAGAGTTTAAAAATTGATTTGGTAGCATTATGTTTTTGATTTTTTTTCAATTCTCAAAGAAGAACGGTGACGTCTGGTGATAATGAATAATTGCTTAAAAATTCAATGCCGTGTCACTGATCATAAAGCGTACAGAGCAGTGCAAATCCTCTATGTAAATTGCAAGCTTAAAGCTGAATTTCAATTATTAACCTGCTAAAAGTGTATGTCTTATTTTGTTCAGTAGCAAAAACGACGAGTGCGATGGGAACAAAACTTTTGAGGTCTATTCTTCTTATATCACAGTAGTCAGTAACATATTCAAACAAACAAAAACGTTAATTGATAAGGGCTCTGTGTTATGGTTTATATCGTAGAAAAGTGGTGACTTTTTGAAATGAGGGTACCTTTTATCAAACTGTGTCCTTGCAAGAAGTAAACGTCATTTTTAAATGAAATAACTTGCATAGTCTTGGCGAAGTATTGCTTCATTTAAAAAGCATGAATTTTGTATACCCTATGTTTCACTTTCTGAACTAGCGTAAAATGTAAGATGACCAATAAGAACTTGATTTTAGTATATTTAAGTTGATCTTTAGAAGATTTAATAACATTATAAATCTGTGAAAATTGTTGCTGAAATTTATTAGACTTTGGATATTTCATGCAAACCAAACATATATGTGTCTTGATCCACATCTGAACTTAGAGTGAGGTTGGTACACCGTTAAAATAGTTTCACTGACGATTCCAAGGCGGTGCTTCTTTTGTGAATCATTTATGTTATTTCTGTCTTGTTTTGTTATGTTTTCATGCACGTCTGTTTGTTGATGCCTTGTGAACACCTGCTGGGAAAGGGCTGACCTCTTGGCTTTCGTTTGTGATGTCTAATTGTGACGTTGTCACTTTCCCATAGGTGTGGTGCTTGATTTATCGATTACTGATCTTTGTCATCTTTCTTACTTAGAAACTCTAAAAGGACTTTGTTTTTTATGTTGTTTTTTTCTGTCTTGTGTTTGTTATGCCTTTGTGTGCGTCTGTTTATTTGTGCCTTGTGGTCACGCGCTGGGAAAAGGCTGCCCTCTTGGCTCTCGTTTGTGGTGGCTAACTGTGAAATTGTCACTTTCCCATTGGTATCCTGTGTCAGGTGTGGTACTCGATTGTATCGATTCTTGATCATTGTACCCTTACTTACTTTGAAAACACAACGTGAACTTAGAAGATTAGAATCAAGTACGTTACAAGAGTCATTATCTTTGTTTAACCACAGTATGTTATTTGATTTGTTTGTTCCCCTGTGAGAACCAGTAGAATCTAGGGCAAAGATTATGTCAGTAAAAATAATTAAATCCTCCCCCGCCAGTGACTTCGGCTGCTGACCACTCTAAGACAGTGATTCTGTTGTTATTGATTCATTGTTAATGCTGCTGCCATTTT
Organism: Loripinus fragilis; assembly: GCA_964019695.1. Classification (NCBI taxonomy): domain Eukaryota; kingdom Metazoa; phylum Mollusca; class Bivalvia; order Lucinida; family Lucinidae; genus Loripinus; species Loripinus fragilis. Next base: position 82,365,916 of record OZ026523.1, on the reverse strand, counting down.
TGTGTGGGTTTTGTGTTTGGTCCTTGTTTTGCTGCGCTATATTTAGTATCCTTTCTAGTTTTGCAATCATCTGTTGGAGAAGAGAGCTGATTTCTTTACTTTGATTTTCTTCTTGGTGTCATTTGGACGTTAATGTACTGCCTCTCATCCTCATGGTATCGTAGGTAGGTCTGCAGTGTGTGATTGTGGCTTTTCCTAGTCAAACTCCCTTTAGCTTTTGAGCTTTGTTGATCATCTTATTAGCGATGTTTCATGTTTAGATCTAATTTAGTGATACAGCAGGTTGTGTCCTATCTAGTCAGGCTGGGGAAAACATTGTTGCCTAGTTTGTTTTGCTCTTGCTTGTCTTGCAAGTGCCTTAGACAATTGGATTTTCCATAAACATCGATACAGCTTAGACAACAAAGTATGTGTATACATTTATGGGCCCCAGAGAAAAGTTTCCAAATAATATTATATATTTTTCTCTTAAGATCGATTTTGTCTCTTTGTATCACCACAGTATGTTAATTTGATTTAATCGTTTTCTTGTGATGACATATTGCATAAGGCAGGAAGCATCCACGCGAGCTAAACTCTTTTTTGTGTTTTAACAACAACGGTATCTTGGGCTAATATTTGAGAAAAAATGTGTAAGTCATACACTGAAAACTCAAGTTATAACCGTTTTCTAAGAAAATACTATTCTCAAATAAAATTATGTACTAAGCTAATTTACAGTCTAATATGATCAAATGCATGAATGTAGGTCCATGAAGGCATTAAATAAAAGAAACGAATTGTTAACATTTCAGTTTATTGTTTTCTTTTAATTGATACTGTTTATCACCTACACTGTTGTAAATGATAAGGTTTTGGTATATTATGCGAAACAACATGAAAATAAGACAATATATATCTGATATAAAATGAACTTTAACAACGTATGAAACAAATGTGTAGATCTTTTGAAACATCAATCTACTATAACCCATGTAAGCAAAATGTACTTTCTCATCCTTATCATTCGGATGAGTCCAATCATAATTCTAGAGCACTGTGTGGTATTTTTTCACTTTTATTCAAATGTTAATGCAGCATTCTATAAGGAAACATTGAATATTATGAGCATGTGGCGGTGTGTCTGATCTGCATCTGTACTTTTCACATATGTCCCACAAAAAGGACGCTAGGCTTAAATGCTTTAAGATAAAAGTTGTAGCCTAGTCACTTCAGAGAGTTTTCCCAATCTTTAAGCACATCTCTATTATTGTATCGTGTAGCTCTACCTCGTATGCTATTGTTTATTCTCTTAGTATATAAGGAAAATACAAGATTAAAGTACGACCTAAAACGCACAATCGAAAAGACAAAAATTTCAAGATAAGAACTGGTCGGTGTAACCACATGCTAACATATTATCATGTTAGAGACAAAATCATAATTCAGATCAGTCCATTATTTACGACCATAGCAGTAATTCTGAAGATAAAATTAACATGTTCATCTTAGTTAGAACCCCTGAAACCTCACTTTAATCTGAGCCTTCTTCATGATAAATAGTAAGTGAGTATGATCAGGAAATACCACAATCACAAACCGCAGACATCCCCATGGCACCGCGAGGAAGAGCCGCTCAACCATCACAAGACACCAGGAAGACAAATTAAGCAAAGCAACCAGCAATCTCTTCCCCATCAAGATGATTGCAATACTAGAATGGACATAAAGTAACATACAACAAAACATAGAACAATTACAGACTCCCACAATAGGAGTAACAATAACAAAAAGTCAACAACAACAGAACCACCGCCTTAGAACGGACAGCAGCCTAAGCCACCGGGGGGCTTAAATGCATTTTACTGGTACCAAATCTGTCTTGTGGTGTTTGTGCCATAATACCGTTCAATCTCTATGTACTGAGACTACATGAGCGTCCTTTTTGTGGGTCATATGCAAACAATGCAGAACGCGGTGTCTGATCAGTGTATCCACTGTTTGTTTACAGAATGTTCTAGTATTTTTTAAATAAAAATACCACCCTAAAACACTTAAAACGTTAATGGACTGGTTAAATTGATAAGAGTGGTAAATTCCATTCTAAATGGGTTTGAGGTGTGAATATATCAAGTCTAGCTGTTTACAAAATCGTTCATTAGACTACTGGTTTGCACATGTGCCGTTCTTATACAACAAATCAGGCCTTGAGGTTATACAACTTTTTTCATGCTCAACTCAACTGAGCATAAAAGTTAAACTGCTCATAAAAACTAAAATGCTGAAAAATATAGGTATTTGTTGCGTTTAATCTCTCATATGATGTATTTATCCTGCTTATAAATGATAAAATGCCAACAGTTACTATTTATGAGCAGGATAATGTCCATGCTCAGATGAGTTGAGCATAAAAATGTTTTAACCCCGAGGCCAGACCCTGAGGTTATGTAACTTTTTTCATGCAAAACTTAACAAATCATGACATTTATCCTGTACATACATGTTAAAATGTCAACAATTGTTGGCATTAAAACATACATTAGTATAAAAATACAAAATATTTGAAAGCAAGAAACGTATCTATTTTTCAGCTTTTTAGTTTTATGAGCATAACCTCAGGGCCAGGTTTTTGGAAGAGGTGGCCAAGGAGTTGGTATTATTTTTCTTAATTTCACTCAAACAGACTGATTGGCGCATACATTAAAATGTGATGTTTCTGATATACGCGTAGAGTAATAAGTGTTCTATCATATTAGTTTTTGAAAAGATCAGTTTATAAGGTATCACCAGAAAACATATAACTACACCAATTTAACTGCTGGTCTACTCAAATGGAACTATTGTGTATGTACACGTATAACGGTTGGTATTTTCCTTCAGATCGAAACTAACCTTTAACTGGAAATGGACTTGTCCAATATATAAGGACACTATCAAAACCACAATTACACACTGCAGACCAAAGTCTTTTTGCATAAATTGGTAAATGTTTTAATTGTATGTCATCAAATGCAGGTCAATACAATAACGACAGTGACCGAAACGATGTAAATTCATATGAGGCAGCTGAAATCTTGACGTTTGGTTCTGATATTAACCCATTTAAGCCAAATGGACATTCCAGTCCTTTTATTCCAGTCCTTTTCAACGGGATGAGTAGATTGCTCCAATGTAAGTAGGTAATACTTGCTTGCTTTAAGCGATGTTTTGAAGTATTTATTATTTTTACTCAGATTTTAATAGCACATTACATGTATTTAAGCTAACAGTGGACTGGATGTCCAACGTCCCATATGAATGATGCTACAGCTATATAGGTTAATTGGACGCATCTTCTGTATAAAGGCATTTTACATGCAATTACAATGTTTTGTACGAATATCGGCAACAGTTTTGTTGATGACAGGTAGCCGTTGAATGAGACCAAACCAATGTAGATTTAGGCGAGAGGATCATCAAATGGTAAGTCACAGACAAAACAACAGTCACATGAGACCAAAACAATATAGATGAGACGAGTTATCACATCTACATAGGAACAGTTAACTTTTCTTTGGCTAAAATTGTTACTTTGCATTTTATCAGAATAAACTTGTGTTTTGGGTGCTCAAAGAATGGTCTCATTTAGATGGTTATTTGAGTTGCCACAACATGTTTGGTTGAGATTTTCAGTTTCTCACTTTTATCTACTGTCGTGCCAACTAAGAGTGACGTAATACTTTTTTACATTTGCTAAGTAGAATACTAATGTGCACACTTCACTTGAGCATACGCGAATCGATAGATCACTTCCGTATTGATCCTATCCTGTGGATAAGATTAAAACTCAAGTGATTTATCGATTCTAAGCCCCTGATTACTGTGTAAACAAAACATGACGTCACTGTCACTCTTGGCTGGCAGGACAGTAGATCTACTTGGTTCTGGTATTTACGAAATATACTATGAATCAAAAGCCCATTGCCCAATTTTGAATTTCAATTATGTTTGTTGGCATATTTCTTTATTTTATTTTTTCAAATTGACAATGTCATTGTTTTAGTGAAAATAAAATGAGCATTCATTTTGTATGGCATCTGATGCAGTCACAACATTAATGACATGTATTGCGTCCATTTGCAGCAATACTGAAGCGCTGGTCACAAATGATTGCCTTTTGATTCATAGTTCTTGTATGTTACAATTATCCTTGTATATTATTCAAACTTGGAAATGAGAAATGATATCTTTCAAAACAAAGCTGTATTTATCAGTTTATGTCATATATTATTCCGTAAAGTAGAGAGATACAGAAACGATCTATAGCACTGTAATGGGGTGTAAGGGATAGTTATTAGACAGTTTTACATTCCTTAAAGAATCATTTTCTTTCCAACACGAATATCGTCTATTTGTCTTGCAGGTGAAAATATTCCATTTTGTAGCCTGGCAGCTTTTTTCATAAGTTCTTCTTTAAATGCTTGTTCCGACGATCTTAATGCGGCTGTGTGTTGTAAACTCGAGTCTGATTTACTGCCAGCGGAACTGGACAGTGTATATGGATAAGACAATGTTGTTTGATTTAATGATAAGGGAAGCCCTTGCAGTCCGAAAGCAAACTGCGCATGCCCATTAGGGACACGCAATCCTTCACCTGATTGACTAAAATTCAAGTACGCAAGTTTATTAGTTTGTCTTGAACACACTATAGCTGGAGTATCTGGGGATTTCGAACTTTGACTAGAACATTCTCCTTTTGAATTTCCCAGAAAATTGGATATCGACCATATTTTTGGTCGAGGTTGTGACTCTCTTTCTGAAACTGACGGTGATTCTGCTTCTTGTGTCCCACTTGTCTTTATTGATTCACCATCTGAATTCCGCCTCTCTCCGGTCGAATTAACATTTGAGTCAGAGTCAGGTTTTTCACATAATCTATATTTAGCACTATCTTGACCATCAGCGTCTGGCTCACTTATTTCACCAATGTCACTATGGTCTGATTCGTCGTCATCAACACTGATGATTTTCTCTGCTCTTGCCTTTCGAATATCATCACCTTTGTTACCTGAAAGAAACATTGCACTGTGTTAAGTACTGTTGATATCAATATAAGAATGTATCATGAGTGTGAGGGTCAGATAGAAAATCCATTCAGAGGATCAACGTTTGGTATCACAAGGCGTGCCGAGTGATGACGAATGGTGATCGAGAGGGAATAATTCTATTCATCCTTCCAACAAAGTATGTACTATTTTTCTTGCTCACCATTCAATTTCTGCATTTATATTTTAAAATAAGCTGAACTGAATGCGCTGAGTTGCAACATAACACGAATGCATCACTTTGGCATAACAATGACGTCATTTGACGACCATGTGGGAAAGTTCCAATACAACAAGTGAACAATCCACACGCGACAGCCTGTGTAAGATAACATGGGTAAGATAAGAATTTCTGACCTCGGTTAAAATCTCGTATTTTCTTATCTGATGTGGAAGAATATATGTGCCCTGTTCTGGCTGGTGTATTCTGTCACTCAGTTTGATGCAGTATTGTTTAATTGTCACAATTTACATTTTAGGATTACAGATTGGAGGTTCAAACTTATAAAGTATCTCAATTCCTGAAAAGCGAATATCTACCATGAGATAGCTTGCTCTGTGAATTCGCTGGGCTCTGTACATCGCATCTAGATTAGAAGTGTTTGTCAATGAACCGGTTTATATTTTATATCTGCAAATGAATCTTTGCTTATCCTTCTCCATTTCTTTCTAAATGTTCGTACTGATGACACTCTTATATATGATGATGCCCAAATGTATAAAGTTAGTCATACCGAGCATTTCTAATAGTTAGAATGATAACAAAATATATACAGATTCATGTACACTTTGCCTAGACTTGCCCAAGTCCCTACATTTCAGAATTGGTTTTAGATGAACCTCCTGCTTATTGTTTAATAAAGTAAATATCGACTTAAAAATGTGTTAATTTCGTTCAGTTTTCGAAGATTGAAATAAAGACATGAAGTTTATGAAGAAAAAATAATAGAAAGAAGAAGAAAAAATAACAGACTTTGGAAAGTATACACTTTTCCCTGCTTGGTAGCATAAATACACAGAAGGACTTTAAAAGCGTAAAAATTGAAATTCATAAAATTTACTTACTTTAAAAATATCAATTTTTTTTTAGATTTGGCAACAATGAACATGAATATTTCAGCTAAACATGTTTCAAATTTTCATACCAAAATGATAAATAATGTTAGGTCAACAGTCTATCGAATAGCAATACCCTTAGAATTTAAAGTTGCAATTTGTCTAGAAATCGGACGTGATTTAAAGTGATTGTATTAAAATATTTTTATTAAGGATCTGGATACAAATTACCCTCAGAGCCATACTATTTGTCTGGCACTGGCGGTAGCCAGCCGGAACAGTTATGGTCGATGTAGAAATCGTCGACACACCCGACATAAGTTGTCGACGGTCTTAACGTCGGGTCGTCATATTTGTTTACTAGACCTGCCTTGATATTTAACTGTCCCTGTAGCCTGATAACGATCTCTTATGCGCTCTTTAGTTGACGGATGGCAATTATTATATCACGCGACGTCAGAAACACGCACACCAGCTTGCAACATTCCAATTGTGCCAGCTCCTTCATGTTCACCCAACCCTGGCATGATTATTCAAGTTATAAAACTAAAGCTACAGTGTTTTTACAGGTATATGCACGAGCTACATGTGAAATGATACAATATTTTGCTTCATTGATTCGTTAGGACGTCCCGTGCAAAAACATAGTAAACCAGTGATGCGCAGCTGGTGGTGGCCATTGTCTGTAAAAAAAAAAAGTTGGTATTATGTATTGAAAGAAGCAGAGTGTTGATACCAGCCGATTTTACCTGTTAGAGAAGGCTAAAAATGATCTGATGCAAAAAATCATAATTTTCATATTTTGCGTTTTTAAAGTCCTTCAGTGTACATTGACGTATTAGTGTAGTGCCTCCAGCACCATTCAGAAGGGTCAGCCTAGTGTGATAGTGCAGTATTACTACATGACATAAAGTCATCTACTAACACTCACGGCGAAGCTCACAACTAATATTGAGATCGATCTGCTAGGCTTTGTACTAAAAGCTACTCATTTCATGTAAGGACACAAGATATACTTAGAGCAGTTACTTTGTGTCGTTTGATTGCCAGTTTGTGCAGCCAAATGTTAGTTATTTGATGAATATGTATGCTCGAGAGATCATTAGTTTTTGGTAGAATCTTTTGGATTGTTCCAGATACGCGTTTAATTCCGTTGCATGTAGCACAACAATGTGAAATTAATATTCAATGAAAATCTTATGATGTGGTTTCTGTTATGAGTGTAGTCATATGATTGCATATTAATTAAAGTATAGTAACGATTCATCATTCTAATGCTCCATTTGAGTTTATCTTATGACTCTGATTACTGCAATCTTTTTCCAAATATTTTTTTTTTGTTAAGTCGAGTCTTCAATTAATTTTCATTTACATTGTATGCTTCTACGTCTTACACTTCATTAAAAGAGTCAGAATATTGCTTTAAAGAATGAATGGTATGTGTTTCAAATACAATCAAATGGTTCCTATTGTTAAGATTTGAAGCACGTGCTTCCGTTGTTAATGTTAGTTGTATTCGTCCGAACACATCAATTGATTATTTAAAATAATTGTAAATATCTTTGACAAAGACTTATAAACAAGATCCGATCCACAATTACACTGGGTAACAATGCTTAAATAAATTTCATTTATTCTTAATAGCAACCGCAATAGAAGACGTGCTGTGCGCTTATTTCACACTACTATGATCAAATTACTGCATTATTTCTCTCGACCTCAGGGACAAGATTGCACCTGACTATCAAACGACTGAAAGGCACCCGAGCATGTACGATTTTCAAAACAAACATACAGATGGGTCTCTTGTATTGCTTGTGTATTATCTTCAAAATTACGTCCTCATGTCGTGTGTAAAGGATAACCGATTACAATCAAAACAGGATAATAACGAGGGGCTACATTTGGAAATTATTTAGATTGCTTATTTACAGGGGAAGATTGAAATTTACGGTTGAAAAGATGTGACTAGGAGTTAAACCAGGTTTAATTTAACAAATAATCTGAAAACTAGGGATCTTTTGAAAACTAAGAGATCCTACAAAGTTGTAAAATAGCTGACTGGGTTATGTATACATATGAGACATTGTAACATTCTTCACGCCCTATAGCACAAGGTAAAGCGGAGTCATGCTTTTAGACATAACGTCACATACGTCCAATAGCCCTAACGAATCAGAATTCATAAAACACAAAATTGGCGAGGAAATGGGAAATGGGATGTGGTCACCTGCTTGGAAAGGGCTGACCTCTTGGCTCTCGTTTGTGGTGTCTAACCGCGAGTTCGTCACTTTTCCATTGGTATCCCGGGTCAGGTACGGTACTTGATTGTATCGATTCCTGATCTTTGCACCCTTACTTACTTTGGTACTTATCGCATATGTGCAAAAGCCCCCTGTGCCTATACTGACAAAAATCCAATTTTAGTCCATCAATACTCAATACTCTGTGCCAGTAGTGACGGTTAACATCGACGTATGCATCAACACAAATAAACAAAAAGACTCCTATTTGCATTTACTTTGATATGATTTAGCTTGTAATTATCGTATATTCGTAAAGTCACTCTTTATACATGTATACAGTAAAACCTGTGTTAAACAGCCACTCCAAAATAGACAAAACTAAGATCTAAATAACAAACGGTAGCTTTATGAAGGTCAAAAATATTGCAGAATGCTCAGCATTCTGCAATACTTTTGACCTGCATTAAGCAATAAATGGTCTTGAAAACCAATTTCTGATCTTTTTGAGAATGGCCGTTTTGCACAGGTTTTACTGTACTCAGCTCTCCGATAGTGTTAGCGTCATTTGAGCAACCAATCTACATCCATACTTTGCGTATTCTAGCTGCGAAGACTCTAACGAGAATTGAGTGGATACGCAGACTCGCCTTTGCCTTGGCTAGTTGTACTACAATCGCATGATTTTGAGCATCTGTTTTAAACACATATCGTTTTTAAAATAGATTAGCCCTAAATGCAGTTTGACATCTCGTAAAGGGGCAAATATCAGGTCAAGAGTATTGTTTGAAATGAATTAAAGCATTGTTGTTCACTTCCCAGTCATCGATAGTTCAATCTCTTGGCTGTAAGGGGAAACTATGTCATTCAGTTTATTTTTATCAATGGATAAATTATTTGCTTTGATAAACATCGACATAATGGTGATTTGTACATATGATTATGTTAATAAACTAAACAGTATACTACACACCCCACAAGATGTCCACCAGAAAGACGTATTTTCTACACAGCGTATTCCTTTATCAAACTTTCTGATTGTTTATAGGTTCATTAAGTTTCTTGGTATTTTGCTTTTAGGGTGTGCCATTTGCTCGCAAAATAACAGCAGAAACAAAAATACCACGCGATTTATTTTTAATTCCTGCATTTTAATCATATAACAGCAATCATTGCATGACGGAAAGTATGATAAATCGAATCTAGAATTAGTGCTCCTGTATTATTAAAATTATTAAACACGCTGCGAGAAAGTGATAAACTGCTCAGCAAGTTTCACATTTTATCTCTTCATCAACTCGTTTAATAATTTCAATAATATATGAGCACTCATGTAAGATTCTCTATTTTTTACTTGAAATTTACTTGCAAATCCAGTGTATACTGGTACATATGAGTGTGTGGTATGATAAATATGTGAACTAATAATACCTCACCTTCACTATTTTCTGATATCCCGTGCATTACCGCATCAGATGAGGTATTTAAGACGCTTCCATTTTCTTTAGAACTATCTACGTCATCATCATTATCTATGTCGTCGCCATCTTCAGATCTGTTTCTTGGAGACCACGTCATCTTATTCTCTTTCTTTAACCTCCTTCTAGCATTCGCAAACCACGTGGACACTTGCGTCAAAGTCATTTTCGTTATTATTGCAAGCATTATTTTTTCTCCTTTTGTTGGGTATGGATTCTTTCTGTGTTCATACAGCCACGCTTTCAAAGTATTTGTGGTCTCCCTAGTTGCATTCTTCCTTCTCGCGTTAAGGTCAAGGCCGGCATATCTGAAAGTGGGGACAAAACCATATTATCGTATAACTTAGGAAGTGTCGAACTTCAGGAATTTGTTACAAAGTGTTCTTAAAAATATACTGGCCTCTTCTGTTTAGTGAAATATTTACAGACATTATGCTATTATTTTGCACACAAGTCTGCTTTTCCAGCTCATTCGCACATACTGTTTTGACAAAACTTTTCATTTTCGGTATTAAATAACCAAAATAGATTGAAAATTTGCAAGATTCTAGCATTCTAGGGATATTATCTTATTTATTTTTGTGCAGGTCTATTATGCAGGTTTTGTGCATAATAGTAATAGAAAGAAGTATCATAGACCGTCGTGAATATGGACGAAGTACTATACTAGGGCCAAAGAAAAGCCCGCTGCTATTAAATATAAGCATACATTTTCCCATTTCTTAACCGTAACCTATGCTGTGGGTACTCAAAAGAGTAAGCAAATACTTACAAGTTTACGCTAATTGTTTTTGTTTGATAATCAAGTGAATAGAGCATCATAATTAATGTTCTGTCTACTTGATAGAAGGAAGAAACAGATGCGGATTAGAACGGACGATCACTGTCCCTGCCCTTATCAAAAATGATATGCAATTTATTGTATGTGCTTGTAATAATTTCCTTTTAACCCGAAGTGTCAGATTTCACATGTTTGGTGTCATAAAGCAGCACTTGAGTAATAAATCCGCCGCTTAATGATGACGTGATGAATAGAGACGGTGTCGTGATGAAGTAAATAAACAAATAAAAGCGAAAATATGACTCTTTACAGCTGTTTATTCACTTTTGATACAGAAATGGAAATATTACATTTCACGAACTGTCACAAAAACTACAGTATGCAACCAGTATATGACATTAAATGCGACCGTCGAAAAACATCAAAAAGACAACTTCTTGTATGTGGACTCAGAACAGTTTGCCAACATAGGTTTTTTGCCATGGAAAGATATTAACACAACGAAATTCTAAATATCTTACTGAACACTAGTAAAAGTTTTGTTTCGTTAGGTAATCGAATGAGTTTAGCATTTACTCGTATGTTTTGCCCCAATGTTGTTTTTCTATACATCAGGCTCAGTTGCAGCTGTCAGATGATAGGCGATTGAGCACAAGGTCTTGCTAAAGTCTTCATATTGCCTGGTTTGAGTTCGCTCATACATGGTGCAAAACGAAGTAATGTATCATGTTCACAATGGAGCGGAAACTCGTGAAATATACCCTAAATTGGTCGACGGTTTTGCTATAAAAAGTTAGTTATATAAACATGATGAAAGATGCAATCTTGGGATGTTTTTATTTACTCTTTCATTCCTAAGCGACTTTTGATAACCATTGCAAACAGTTTGGATCCAGATCAGGACCGACGTAACGTCGGTCCTGATCGGGGTCCAAAATGTTCGACACTCTGATACTGTAAAGAAAATTTTTATTTGGCGCTATTGGCGGTAAAAACAAAAATCGCCAAAATTTGAGCCCGCGAAATACAGTTTCGAATTCAGTTACATAACCGATAGATGATCCTAAGTGTGTTGATGTCAGTATCGCCAAAATCAACTTTTGAACGATAGAATTTGTTTCAACGTGGACGAAACGGTGCTACTTTTAAAGGAAAGAATATGTTCCCTATGAGAATAGACAACTTAAAAGGACATTAAATTGAGAAACCGCCAAAATTAAATTACACCAATATGTCAGTCATTTAAAATCGCCAAATTTAGATGCCGTGAATATTAAAGTGGTATTCCAGAAATATTTTTTTAAAAATCAGCAGACGACAACAAAAGCATGTACATTTACACAGCATGCAAAGAGTAAATAAACCCTTTACATGCAGCATTCGACTAATTTTTATGATATCATCTTGATTTTTTGTGAAAAAAATAATCAGATTCCATGTTAATTCGCCAGCAACAAATTCACATAATATATAAAATCTCAATTTCTAAATCAGGAACTAAATTTGAAAATATTGCCTGTTTCAAATGTGTTGGCCCTCGCGATAAAAAAAGTATGTTTGCTTGTTTGACTTGTTTGTTTGATTGATTCTTTACGTCCCAGTCAACAAGTTTTCAGTTATGTCGGGACGGGTCTTCCTGGGTTGAACCGGTACTAAGCAAGGGTAAATGTGTCTTGCTCAAGGACACAACACAGTGACGCCGAAAAAGTCAGTAGGTGAATAATTATCATTGGTAACTTCAGTAAACAGTATCTTACCCTGTGCCATACGGGTAGATGGCCAGACTGGGGTCGTATGGAAAACATCCCCCAGATTGTGCTGCTAGAGTACGCCATGCTTCTGTGCCCTCTTTAATGTCAAAACCTGGGGCTCGCTGAAAACAAAATAAAAAGCATATAATAATTGAACCACTTCTTGAGAAAGTCTTTATAGTAAAACCTGTCTTAAACGGTCACTCAAAAATAGACAAAACAAATATCTTAATGACAAATGGTAGCGTCCTTGAAACATGCTTGGCACTGAGGTATTGTTGTTTTAATGCTTGGCAGCGAAAATGTTAATGAAGGTCGAAAGTATTTCAGAATGCTCCCCATGGAGTATTTTGCAATACTTTTGACCTGCATTAAGCGATAATTGGTCCTGACAACAAATTTTTGGTCTTTTTGAGAGTGGCCGTTTTAGACATGTTTTACTGTGTATGCTTTGTTCACAGTATAACCTATGTATCATTCTAGTCTGGTGAATGACATTTCTCTTAACCCATTTCAGCCGAATGGATTTTCCCACCATCATTAACTGAACCAGCACATTTCCGTTTTAAGGGTTGTTGTGTGGTAGTTTTCATATTTATTCAAATTCTTATTGAATATTCTGTAAGCAAACAGTGGATACCCTGAACATAGGCGCGGCGTCTGGTCAGGGTCTCCACTGTTTGCCTATGTCCAGTAATAAGGACGCTAGGCTTAAATGGGTTTATCAGCAAGCATAGGCGTGAAATGAAGACAAATGTGAGACTGCAGAAATGCAGTGCTCGGGAGCGCAGAGTGGCGTAAATGCATATTGAATATACGAAATATGAAGGGGATATTTCAGCACGCCATAAGCGAATATAAAATCATATTTAATTAAAACAAGAGAACGAGTGAACCTTTAAGCATCTGCTCAGTGTATCATATTTTCATACTGTGAAGTCAATAAAAATTCTCATGGTCCCGCTGTTGAGAACCGGCATTTTAACACGATATGATTAACGAACCAATCAAAATTTGTCAAAGATAAATGAACTAAAAGTGGTAGCAGTAGGAAGTTCTCTGTGAATGCATATACAATGTACATTGTATTTGAAATGATATGTTAATTTACCGAGACATTAAGTGTGTCCAGTAGATATGAAATACTTTGTAGACTACTTGGATAATTTTGAATGCTGTGTTTGTCGCCTGTTGGTTCTTTGAGGGTTTCTTTCAAAACTAACTGTTTGTCATACAATTTAGTTGATAAAAACTTTCTAGGCAGTCCACAATAAGCGATACGGATGCGCACGTTTATCTGTGTCATTGTTATTTCGGCCACTCTGCATATGTCATTGTATTATAGCACTTTTTGGCCGTTAAATTGTTATTATTTTATTATTCGTCAGTTTAAACATATACTAGGCCAAAAAAGAAACGCCGCATGCAATAATTAAAAATATTGTGTGTTAAATGAGAGTGGCAAAATTTCATCATCTGTCTATGTTTTGTATTTTTTTCTTCCGCACATTTTCCCCTTTGATTGGTTGAGGTGAGTCAATCGAAACCAGCGTACTGACCGATTTTCCATTTTCCTGTTTTTCACGTGCACACTCAGTCCATTCAGGTTTACATTTGTACTAACTACTGAAATCTCTAGTCGAACATCCCAAACGTCTAAAACATTTCAAAACTTTGGAATTTAAATTACACATTGCTAATTTACGGTGACAAAAATGACACATGTGGAACGTGAACGTGCAATAGAAATGATAAAAGCTAACGTTACGCCAATGGTAGTAGCCAAACGATTTCGGTGCCATGTAAGGACGATTGGACGTCTTAAGAATCGTTTCCAACAAATTGGGACAACATCACACCGTCCGCGTCCAGGGCGTCGACGTGTGTCGACCGAGATCGAGACACCCAGACGTCTCATTTGTGCAATCGATTTCATCTGGAGTCAGTCACAGCTAGGACATCCCAAGGAACTCATAATCAAACAATTAGGGCTCAAACTGTAAGAAATCCTTTCAAGAGATTTGTTTAAGACCCCCACCTCCCATTGTTTGACGGAACTTGACTTCGGTGCAATATTAACGTCAAATTAAGGAACCCGCGGTAGTACCAACGTCCTAATGAATTGAGAAACTGGCAAAGAGCATTCTCTAGCACCATTTTGCTCTATTTTTTTCTAATTAATGTATGTTTTTTTTAAATGGTACAGTTAGCACTTTTCATACATAGCGGCGTTTCTTTTTTGGCCTAGTATATGTATTGAAATAGGTGTCTCAATGACAAACATTTTTATAGAGATCCACAACATATTATAACACATACTTACGACACCAGTTTACGAAAATGGGCGTGTATTTTCTCTGTCTTATGCTATGGTGTTACTAGAGTCTAGTAGCTAATAAGGCACAGGGGTGGATCAAAAAAATCTTGTGGGGGTGGGTAGGTCCTGATAAGTCTCCTACGTATGGCACAGAGGGCCGTACGAACCTCTGGAAGCAATTGGATCAAATGGGTCCAATTGCTTCTCGAGGGTGTCTGTACCAAATACTCTAAGAAAACCTATAGCCACTTGTGATTTTCAATGTGTGGGGGTGGGGAAGGGGGGCTATCCCCCAGCTGGATCTGCGTATGAGGCATAACTACAAGGTAGTTAGGAAATAAGAAAATTTCTTCCAAATACGCTGTCGTGTTCACATTATAATACACAATCAGGCTTTCTTGCGTGTTGTCCTACCAAGGATTGCACCATCTTAAAGGTAAATACCAACGAAACCTTCTCTGGAGAAGATGGTTTTCTTGAGACATGGTCTTTATATATATGAGTAGTTGGTAGTTTATTACCCAGGTGTACATATTATGCAAACTAGAAATTATGTCATTGTAGACTATTATCATCATCTGATCATTACTATTCACAAAATATGAGCGGTGTTTTTACATTGACGAAACGCTCGGTGCATTTCCATGTCAGTGGCATCATTCGAATTAAAAAGTAAGTGAGTATGATCAGGAAATACCTGAATTATGTCCCCAAACCCTAAATCTGATTTTCCCCGTAAATCAACTAATAAAAATCTGGCCTAAATGATATAACATAGTATGAATATGCCGAGCTGCACATTTAGATGCTCAGAAATGCATCTCACGCTATGGTGTCTCCAAGACAGGTATATCGATGGCGAAGAAAGGTCAATCCAAACGCGAACAACGAATTACGCGTAAAATTATGAAATCCCGTTTTTGCCTGTGGCTTAGTTTGCACTTCCCTGCCTAATGCCATGCTATCAGGGTACTGTCCTGCCAGCCAAGAGTGACAGTGACGTCATGTTTTGTTACAAAGTTATCAGGGACTTAGAATCGATAGGTCACTTGTGTATTAATCGTATCCTCAGGATACGATTAATGCGCAAGTGACCTATCGATTCGCGTTAGCACAAAGGCGCGTACAAGTTAATGTTTTACTTGCAATTGTGAACAAAATATTACGTCACTGTTACTCTTGGTTGGCACGACAGTAGATACGAAGTATTTCGGTGCAAATTATTAAAGTACATAATTACAAACAATGGTTTACAATTGATTGCATATTGTGTGGAATTTATTGAGCTATCTAAACACGATTTGCCACACATGTTGAAATTCAGTGGTGAGCAATCGTACAAGGTGCCTATTGTTTTGCCTCATGTTATTAACAGCGACACCCCGATATCAGTTTGATAAAATGACTCTTTAGTCTGTACCAGGTGAAACAACCAACTCTTAACCAATAAAGCGCCACCTACATTTTGCAGCAGACGACAAATTCAAATTTTGCTGTTTTCTAAAAATTACAAATATGGCATGATATTTCATGATAATCGTCTGCTGGCAGACGATTCTCATGTAATATCATACCTTATTTTTGCCTAAAATTGGGAAAGATGTCACAAAATATATCGTCTGCTGCAGTCGTGATTGGCGCTTTAAGGGTTAAATATATACATAGATCAAAGCAATCTAAGCAATATTTCGGTAAGTCTCTTGTGCATTTCACTATATTTTAATTTAACAAAAAAATCCTTAGTATCTATACAAATGTAAGACTTTCGAATTTTATAATTTTTACATTCACATTGCGCTAGTTCCTTTTCCTGTGGCAAAAAAAGCTTGTAATTTAGAGTACCATCCTCCATTGTTCATGTGCATGTAACGAACACCAATCCATGCGCACTACAAGCAGGTGTTGTCTTTTAGGTCAATTCATGAAAGATACACTGATTAAAGCATTGCGCAAACTGATATGTTATTGTTTCTTTTTCAACCATAGACTTATTTGTTTAAATGTGAACATGTCAATTAATAAAGACGAGTCATCACCTAAGGGATTCGCCAAGCATGCTCAGATATAGTCTAGATAGCTCAGTTAAAGCACACATACTAATCACGACAGTCTCACTGTGAGCGTAATACTCGTACCAACTTAGTAATAGTTATACCATGGGTTGTCCGCCTGTACGTGGAGATAATCCACGAGCTTTAGCGAGTGGATTATCTTACGTACAGGTGGACAATCATGGTATAACTATTTTATGCCACCTACATCAGTGTGGACCTTGCACATCAAATGATATTCCATGCTAAAGTTGGTAAAGGTGGTATAGGAGAGGGCATTAGTTAGCCAGTGTATCTTTTAATAAATTATTTTTAGAAACTCTTGAAGGTGGGTGTATGAGCGGCTGTTTAGTAGGGCTTGGCTTCAAGATGATTTATGCGCTAAGGTAATCTGAGGCCGCCATCTTGTATTATGATTCTTAAAATAATGACGATTTTCATGTATTTGTTTTGTGAACAAAATACTATAATCCGCACTTAGTGCCTTTTTTGTTTTTTAATGATTTGATTCCAATACATTTATATGCCATTTCTTACAGCACGAATACCTTGCACAAGAGAGTTGAAAAGTCATATGATTTTAGAACAAATATATGTAAAATTGCATTTCGAAGCTATATTTGTCAACTATATTCTCAATTCAACATGAAATTCGCTATTGAAAACACCCCACCACTTTCATGATGTAAAAATAACGTATGTAAAGAAATGCACCATTATATGTATCGTGTATGAAAACCCGTAGGCTAAGAGAAAAGACACATTTTTCAATAAGGTAAGCATGTGCAAGCATTAAGTAACTTACCAGTGGTGAACAAAAGGCTGAACCTTCTGTTGCCAAGGGAACATAACCTTGTGCACCAGCGGCATAAGCGGCTGCAGCGGAAGCTCCATACATCTCTTCCGGTATCCCTTGTACCCGTGAATAATTGAGGAGAGCGGTGCCGTATTGACACGAGCATATTGTCTGTCCTGTGTGGGGATCTGTCATGATTGGTCGGCCGTTTTCACAGCAGGCACGTGTCTGTGGAGGACTTGGAACGGTTGTCGACATCTAAAATAAGATAATGATATGTTTTAATTAAATCATCAGCCTAAGCATATCACTTGTTTAATTGAATCATTTAGTCCTAGCATAATACCCATCTTTCTGAAACAAATGGTACATTTGCAAACAGTTCAGACCATTTGTATGGTTTGTTCAACAGTTTCGTAAACCGTGGCAACCGGTGCAGATGGTGGTGATTAGGAGTTTTACTGTTTGGCACGATATGATTTAGAAAAGTACCCCCTTAAATAATTTGTTTCTTACATGATAGCTGTTTCTTCTATGCCATATGACGATTTACTCACGTGATTACATAAGACTATAAGTGTTGCACTGTTTTAAAACTTTCATAGTCAATACGGAGTGATTCTGGAGACCCCATATGTTTGTTAAATTTCTATTTCCACCAAACAAGCTTCCAATATAGACACGTATTCTGATTTGTTAATTTTTGAATTAACCTTATTTTACAAAGCAATGAAAGACATTCGCCATTGAATGCATTAATAATTAAAAAGTAAGTAAGGGTGCAAATATCAGGAATCGATACAATCAAGTACCACACCTGACCCAAGATACCAATGGGAAAGTGACAAACTCACAGTTAGACACCACAAACGAGAGCCAAGAGGTCAGCCCTTTACCAGCAGGTGACCACAAGGCACATATAAACAGACACACACAAAGGAAGAGCAAATGCAAGACAGAAACAACATAAAAGATCCACAAAAGAAGTATCCCCTTGGAATGGTCAGTGATTTTTTTTACTGAAGGGCTTAAACCGGTTATACGGCGCGCCAACCTCACCCTTAATTCAGATGTGGATCAAGACACATTGACATTTGGTTTGCATGAAAGGCCCCTAACCTATCAATGCATCATCTCCTAGAACATATAAATCAAGATACAACAAGGAGATAAAGCAAAGATAAGGACTCAACAGTAAATAAGACTGAAAAATAGTAAGTGAGTATGATCAGGAAATACCACAATCACAAACTGCAGACAACCCCGTGGCACCACGAGGAAGAGCCGCTCAACCATCACCAGACACCAGGAGGACAAATTAAGCAAAACAACCAGCTCTCTCTTCCCCATCAAGATGAGTGCAATACTAGAATGGACACAAAGTAACGTACAACAAAACATAGAACAATTACAGACTCCCACAATGAGAGTAACAATTAACAAGAAGTCAACAACAACAGAACCACCGCCTTAGAACGGACTGCAGCCTAAGCCACCAGGGGGCTTAAATGCATTTTACTGGTACCAAATCTCCGCCCTAGATTCTGCTGTTGTTGAAGTAAAAAAAATGTTCAGCTGGCATGGAGGCTATCTAACTAATGCAACGTATCATCATGGAGAAACACTCTAATCAAATTAACATACCATGATAAAACAAAGAAAAGGGCTCATGACCCACAGATAGTCAGAGCTAAAGAAAACCTCAAGTTGAGCCACGGTGGGTCCAGCTACAGATAAGCATCAGGCACCAACCCACAGATTAAAGCTTTACGTCAGAGCCGTCATAGAGTCTGAGGCCTGACCCACCGTCGTGCAATTAAAGAGGAAACCTGCTGAATACCAGAGCAAAAGAAATCCAACAGGTAAACCCCAGTGGGCCAGACAAACAGCCAAAGCATCAGGCCCCTACCATCTCATCAATAGATAAGTCTTTAAGTCTGAACCGTCATAGAGTTTGAAATCCGACCCACGGGCGTGCAATCAAAGAGGAAAGCAAAGTTGCCAACCATAATTGGGTTGACCACCAAGCATGCAATACATTAATGTTATGGCCATTTTTTTATAATGGGAATTATGTTAATGAACTGCGCTGAAAATTAGTATCGCCAACAATCTTCTTCAATTTATACACCAAGTCAAACTAGAATTCAGGTTCAGAAAGTCCTTGGCGCAAGAGAGATTTAAGTCCAACTTGGAATTTAGATATCTAATCATAGTATCGTCTATAAAATTAAAAAAAGGTTTTGCGAAGTTTATGATTTCGATAGCCTTGTTTAAGAAGTTTCTGAGTTGACAATTTATTGCGAGTGTTGAAGTCAGCAACATAGCTAGATGCTCTAGCAAAACGAATGAGCTGAGAAATATAGACTCCATAGGATGTAGAGCGAGGAACATCACCATCTAAAAAGGAGAAATTGACAATTTCAGAATCAAAGTCGTCACGTTTATCATAAATTTTGGTTGACACAATATCATTAGTATTTGACAAATGCAAGCCTAAAATGCTGCTTCGGTATCAGAGGTATTAGCCTTATTAAGTTGGAGATCTGAAGCGTTTATTTGATTAAACCTAGTTTGTATTTTTGTTTTCAAGTTAAAAAAATAACGTATTCATTCAAACACACCTCTTCAGTGGCATTATATATCGTTCAGTTGTAATAATGGAAATGGTCATTTGTTATTAGTTCAAACGTATTTTGTTTTTGATAAAACTGTTGCAGACAGCGTAGACCTTGAACATTATTCGCAGCAGTCCCCTTTAAGTCATTGTTCATAGATAGATGTATTAAACAAATCAACCAATTGAAAAACAGAGCCTTTGGACAAATAATTGAATATGTAAAATGGAAACCATTTAAAGTGTCTTAATCTGAATTTGAAAGTCGATTTTACAACCACTTCACTTAAGTAGGAGCGTTAGTATTGCATTTAAGTCTAAAATAGAGTTTTCAAAAATCAAATCCATTAGAAGCTGGAAGGCTTTAAAAAAGAAGTTTGTTTATGTTCTACAGCCTACTGTTCATAGATTCTCCTTAGTAGAGCAAAAGAGCATATCTAAAGGTGATAATGTCTCAAGATGTTTCCAATAAACATCATAATTAGTGAATTTAAAGGAAATCGGAAAAATGTATACATGTGTTGTACCATACAAAGATTACCAACTTTACATGAAAAACTTTACGCAATATCACCAGGAACTACAAGGAAAATTGTAATACACTACATTTAAACAAACAACCAACACAGTTCAGGGGGAACAAGGGAGCTTTATTACATAACCTAACTACAGCTCCAACTACAAGCAGCGCGCTTACATAATAATTATAAATACATGTATATGCAAAAATACATGTCGTTGCATAACAACGTTATGCAACGACATAAACAACACCCTGAGTGAATATGCAGCCTGTACAATCTTTTGATGAACAATGTAGATTGAAAGGAATTAGATTAACTAGTTGGCATACCAACTGCAAAAATATACGCCTATGGCCAAAAGTAGAATTTAGAAAAAAATACACAAAATAAACAGCATATCATTTAGGGTGGGAAATTTAGGGTGGGAATTAAAATTCGTCCATCGCGCACGCAGCAAACAAAGCAACTGAAGGCGCCAAAGCAGATGCCCCATTACCCTCCTGAACTGATAAGCCCAAAGGTGAAACAGCGTTCAAGAAAACAAGACGCCATCATGGTCATGTGTCTAAATGAAATTAATTTTTAATTCTATTTAAACAAACAACCAACACAGTTCAGGGGGAACAAGGGAGCTTTATTACATAACCTAACTACAGCTCCAACTACAAGCAGCGCGCTTACATAATAATTATAAATACATGTATATGCAAAAATACATGTCGTTGCATAACAACGTTATGCAACGACATAAACAACACCCTGAGTGAATATGCAGCCTGTACAATCTTTTGATGAACAATGTAGATTGAAAGGAATTAGATTAACTAGTTGGCATACCAACTGCAAAAATATACGCCAATTTCACCGAAGGAGTAGTAGTAGGAGACATATTAGGGAAAAATACCTACACATGCTTTTGCATCTGACTCACGATATTAAATCTAGTCTGGAAGTCATTTTCAATGTAATTTAAATAGCAAGAACTGGACCAGTTACCAACAAGCAATGCTATCTGAAGATAGACCAATTGCATAACAATTCGAGGCACCACCCCTACGAAACGAATGAGAGGCAAACTGAGAGGCTGGTAGGCTACAGGCAGATAAACATTGACGGACCCGCGCGACGAACCTATCATAAGTCAAAGGTTTTAACCTGTGATTGGTTCTGTAAGTAAGGGCGGGGCCAACTGGACTAGCGCCCAATGAAAGTTGCATACAGTTAACGATAGCCTGAACTGGACACAGCAGGTTGTTTCTCAAACGTGGCAGAGGGGTAAGGTTATCCTTTGATTGAAACTGATTTGTTTTAGTCCAGCGGATAAGCAGCGCGATTCCCCAAGGATAGATAAAAATGTCTTTCCTCCTCAAATGTTTATCAGCTTCGAAGGCTGATTCAGAGTTCACCATGACGTTTGATTTGCGTAATAATCCATAGAAAGAAATCAGACATGCGGCCCACACAGCCGCGTCCAGAGAAACTGACACGTCTAATTGAGTCAAAATTAACTTTAGCACATCAGGGGTAATAGGTTGTTTACGTGTAACACTGTCTCCCAGGTGGCGTTTTATTCCTTTTAGGGTATTGTTCACACAGAAGTTCTCTTTTAATGGGTTTGGTAGCCCCCATTCAAGATGCAATAAGCGCACAATATTCATATATTGTTTGATAGAGTTGAACTTTAAAGTACGCGCAAGGTAAGTCGGATGAATCTTTGTACTTCTATACGCATTAGCTAAGTCAACCTTGGCGAGATAACAATTTGGGGCTATTAAATCAACAGCGTCTTGTATAGATTGATATTGAAAATAATCATTAATAGCGTAGTCATTTAGGGCCTGACCCGAAGGTCTACTAGCATCGTGAATAAGGCGCACATTGTTTGAATCCTTTTTTGGAATAGCTCCTAAAGCTGATATGATAGCCGGCTTTCTATCAACGATCCTGTATCTACCATTCTGGATTTCAGTTAAAATTTGGCTTTCAACCTGCGCGCATTTTCCGCCGTAGCGGAGGTATAGTTATTAATTTCGACAGAATGAGATACACAGTCGGGATCAATGATGTGAAAACCGTCTTTAATGCCATTCAAAATAAAATCACGATGCTCGTAGTCCTCTGGGAGAAGGCGTTCCCAAGCACTATGATTTAAACTTGTTGTCCGGTGTTCTGTGAGTTTTTTTGTTGAAACGTCGCGTCTGTATGCGAGTCCTTATGATCCCTTTGCTGGGGCCTAGGATGTCGAAATTTGCAAGATGCCCCAAAAGGGCAGTCTTCTCTGACTGACTGGCCGGGATTGTTTGGTCCACCAATTTGAACATTAGGTTGTTTCGCGCGTTTGGGCACCAGCAGCTGAAGTTCCATGTGTGGGGAGAATGTGCCCCACTTAAACTTGTGTTCGGCCTGTAGCTCCCTATAGTTATAATCATAATTGAGAACACTGCTCCACTCGTACTTTTCAGCGAATTCGTAAATTTTTGTTGTGTACGCCAAATAAAACTCTATATCCTCTCTAGGCAGTTGCCCAGTGCACAACAGATGATTAAGGAGGCGCATATTCGCCGCCCCCCATTCCTCAATAAAAATACCCAGGTATGGGTGCTCATCGTCAGACCGCAGAACCAGGGTTTCAGTGTCTTTGGCGCCCGACTTGATGACAAATTCTTTACGCCTATTCTGTCGCCGGCGCTTGCATTGTTCTGTGATATATGAAGTTATATGCACAGCTTTTGACGACTGTGCCTTCGTGGATAGAATAGTTCTGGGGTCCATGTGACCCCATTCCGTAGGGGGTGAACTTGTACAGGCTTCTGCTGGCGGGGCTTGAAATTCATTTAGTAAACTGTCTAAACTCTTACCTGCCCCTTCCAGCTGTCCCATATTCCCGGTTTGTGAAGTTTGCACATTGTGTTCAGTAGCCACATTCACTATTTTCCATTTGTTAATGTCACTCAAAATTACTTTCGTCGTCCCCATAGGAAAATTCAACTCCTTTAAGTCTTTGAGCTCGATTAAGGAGAGGGCCTCCTTAGATGTGAGTTCTTCCTGCCTAAGCACTTGAGTTATTTTCCTACTCAAATTGAGTGATGTAGCCCATTCATCAAAATTAAAATCCGTGGGCACGTCCTGTGTTTCATGGGTGTCCTCTGATGTAGCCATAATTATCACTTATGCAACAAAATAGTTATAAACAAATAGTATGTCCACAAATACATGTACATTCTCGCAATTAAAATTCGTCCATCGCGCACGCAGCAAACAAAGCAACTGAAGGCGCCAAAGCAGATGCCCCATTACCCTCCTGAACTGATAAGCCCAAAGGTGAAACAGCGTTCAAGAAAACAAGACGCCATCATGGTCATGTGTCTAAATGAAATTAATTTTTAATTCTATGTATTCAGACCCAACTACTATAATATAATTATTAGAACAACTTCATCGGTTCTTGTTGCTATCCTCATGAAGGATGGCAATTATAATACAGTAAATAAGACAGTCAGTGAAAATTTTTACAGAGGTGTATATATGCTTGTATATGTATGTGCACATATTTTACTAATTCTTCTATTTACTGGTCTGATACCAGTCTACTTGTAGGTGGGTGGGTCATTCAATAGATCATCACTATCATTTGAATCCGCTTTCACATGTCTTCTGTATTTTCAGTCAGTAGACGACAACACACTTTAGCTTAGTGCTGAAAGATGGCAAGCTTTTATTGAAAAGCTTATATTTGTGTGACGATTGTTTTGTTGTTAGTTCATTGTTACTCCCCATTTATAGTTTTTCCTGGTTTTATCACATAGTTTCTTGTTGAAATACTCTCGCTAAGGAAGAGTGAGCTGATTCTTTGCTTATTACATTCTTGTTTATTTGCGTGTTTCCTTGTTTGTCTCTGTTCCTGGGTGCTAAGGGTTGGTCAACGATCTATTATTGTGACACTCCTTTGTTATGTTTACTTGTTTTTGGATTTCAATGTGCTCAATAAATGTCCATATGTCCGTGTTTGTATGCGTCTGCTGTCCATTCTACGGCAAAGGTTCTGTTGTTATTGATTCATTATTTATTGTTGCTCCCATGTTTCTTGTATGTTCTTTGTTGTGCAGTACTTAGCATCATTTCTTGTTCCACCTCTCAGGGTTGCTTTATACTTTTATTTGCGGCCTTCTGATGCCATGTGACTGTTAGTATTCTGTGTCTTTTCCTCACGGTACTGTAGGTTGGTCTGCAGTGTGTGTTTGAGGCATGCTCACTTACGTGGTTATGCTCACTTACATTTAAATGTATGTTTTATACATATGTTATGTCATGTGTCAGCTAACTTATATTTCGGAATATTTATCTCTTGGTACCAGTGCTAGGCTATGGTCTATGAGTATGGTCATATTCTCTGTTATAAAATGTAGACTGGTACCTCGAATCTATCTTTTGATCATTGAGAATGACTCTGGTATGAAAGTATTGATACACACACTGATCGGAGTCTCACATATTATAATGCACTTCATAATCGTATATGTCTTCATGTAGGCATGAAAAACTCTCGGTATCTGAGGTGATACCCAGGCTGATATGAGTCTTTGCTTATCGATTGGACCATTTTACACATAGTGTGTACAATCGCAAAAGGATCAAGTGGACTATCTTGCTTTAGAAAACAAAAGTGACATCAGGGCAGCTCATTTACCAATAACGGATTAATGTATGAAGCACAGACAAACATTGATGATGACTAGATTAGAGCTCATGCGCGTGATTCACTTTGTCATTACTTTGTACTCTAGTCTGTAGCCCCAATTATGATTTAAAATTCAAGCCGCTGGGTATAAATTATAAATTAACATCTCACCATATGTTTTGTATTCAGGATAGAGAAACAAAAGGCAAACGACGTGTATGTTTGATAATCAGCTTTTATACTGATGAAATTATCAAAATGTTTTGTTTTTCTTCGCCATAGGGACGTTATATTGGTTTACATAAATTTAAAATCAATTTTAAAAACTACAGGTGTGCTGCATCGCCGTTACCTAACTTCA
Source organism: Loripinus fragilis (assembly GCA_964019695.1). NCBI lineage: Eukaryota > Metazoa > Mollusca > Bivalvia > Lucinida > Lucinidae > Loripinus > Loripinus fragilis. Next base: position 82,340,200 of record OZ026523.1, on the reverse strand, counting down.
GATCAAATCCCTGGAATCAGCTTAAATTCTGGCAGAGTCAACGAACTCGTAAAACTAGCAAAGAATGCCTATTATGTTTGAGCCGTGGCATGGGATTTCCAACAATGTGGTATGTGCAACCAGCAAAGCCTCAGATCAGCCTGCGCATACGCGCAGTCTGATCAGAGCCTTTGCTTGTCGCTTGAGTATTCTAGGATTGTTAAGCTACTGACTGAACACCATTTGGAGTTTCTAAGCTTAAAAGGAGGCTGCAGAGGCTCGTCTGAGTCTACACTTGTCTAATTGTTGGAAATCTAATGTCAGGGCTCAATTCTTATATACACCCTTGAATCAATCACAACCATTATCATCTGTTGTTGTAGTATTTGGTGTCTCACTGTCATGGGTAAATATTTTAAACATGAAAGTATGTTTTGTTATAAAAAAAAGACATAGCTACAAATTAACCCCAAGTCTTTATTAAATCATTTCGCGAATCCTCCTATTGTCAGACTGACACATGGCACTGTCCGGTTTTTGATAAGCAAGAGATAAGTTAAATGGCATCCCGCCTAGTTACGTGCTCAACTTCATTAAAATGATGCAATTCAAGTGTGGATGTTAATGACCATTAAACGCATCATAGTCGGCTACCGATCAAACTAATAAAAATCCCACTACATGTTAACAAGGTTAGACATAAATCAGAGATAATAAGCACTGTGTGTCGTTACCAGACCCAACACGTCAGTATACCGTCACGGAACGTTACTACTGTATCGATAGGGGTAAATCATGTTCTGTGTCAAAACTGTTTGAATACAAGATACTAAGGAGACTGACTCCAACAGAACATGGCTTTTCACATTTCATCAAGGTCAGCAATATTTGATTTCTGATCATAAAATCTACATTCATAAACCGAGATCCTTTAGAAGTTTTGAACTGTGTTGCGCACATTGAGCATTTGGGTTTCGTGTGCAGTCTAAGCTTTCTTGTGGCGCAGTGTCTCATTTCTAGTTTGGTTTTCAACTCTCTGGAAGAGAGAGAGAGAGAGAGAGAGAGAGAGAGAGGTGGTTTCTTTGCTTCTTGCTTTATTGCTTAATATGTCTTCTTTATTTATCTATGTTCTTATGTCTAATTATGATATGTTGGTTTCCTTTAGTTGTGATCGTGATGTCAAATGAAAGTATATTGTGACATGATCGCCTCAACAAATATGCTCAAGGAGAATGTATGAACAGAAGGTTGAAGAACATAAACCAAATTATTTATCAATGCCTCTTAGCTTCTAATGGATTTGATTTTTTACAACTTGTTTTAAATTTAAATGTAATACTAACGTTCCTACTTAAGTTAAGTGATTGTAAAATCGACTTGCAAATTCAGATTAAGACACTTTAAATGGTTTCCATTTTACATAATCAATACACTGTCCAAAGGCTCTGTTTTTCAATTGGTTGATTTGTTTAACATACTCTATTTATGAACAATGACTGAATGGGGACTGCTGCGAATGATTTTCAAGGTCTACACTGTCTGCAACACTTTTATCGAAAAACTAAACACTTTTGAACTTATGATAAGTGACCAAGTGACCATTACTGTACGGTATATATAATGCCTCTGAAGAGGTGAATACGAATGAATACACTATTTATGACTTGAAAAAATATGTTTAATGATTAGTACATTCAGTGGCGAATGCATTTCATTGCTTTGTAAAATAAACTTAATTGAACGTACAGTAAAACCTGTCTTAAGCGGCCACTCAAAGAACATCAAATTGGTTTTCAAGACCGATTATCGCGTTATGCAGGTCAAAAATATTGCAGAATGCTCCAAGGGCATTCTGCAATACTTTCGACCATTTTTCATTAAAATCTATGCTTTGTCTATTTTTGAGTGCCCGCTTAGATTTTACTGTACTCAAACATTAGCCAATCAGATTAAGTGCCAATATTGGAAGCTTTTTTCGGGGTAAAGAGAAGTTTAACAAACATATGGGGTCTCCAGAATCACTCCGTATTGATTAAGAAAGTTTTAATACAGCGCAACACTTACATGTATATATGGAAACTCATTTAGTCACATGAGTGAATGATCAAAGCGGCATACATAGAAGAAACCGTTATCGAAATTCCTGCCAACTCTTCTAAACTCATTTTATATTCATATGCATAATAAACATAATATTAAACGATTAACATGAACGCCTAAAATTTAAAACAAAGTTAGATCTAGTACACTGTCAATAGCATTATTTTTCAAAAGTATTTTGACAGACAAAGAATTGCCGAATTTTCACAAACAAATGTTATTGTTTTAAGGGTTAACATTAATTGCCAAAGTCTAGAAAAGTAGCATAGAATTGTGATTATAAATCAAATATTGTCGGTAATAAATAGAATCGTCTCATTGAAAAAATAAAATAGTAATCCCCCCACACACTCTCTCTCTTAACAAACTGAAAATTAAAATAATAATACATGCATATCTGAATACTATAAAACAAACTATTTTTTAATCGTTTTGTGTTAATTGTTATGCTCATTTGAAATATTTTGGACTGTAATATTTTGCACATATGATAATTTTACTGGCTTAATTCAATATGTCGGCCAAATGCCTATATCAAGAAAAACTATGCACTTTAATATTAGTTCCACCATTGTGCACTTGTTTATATAGATGGGCGACTATGTAATTAATATTGTAGTACATGTTTTTTTTATAAAGGCCTCTGGTCGAAATATTGAATTAAGAGCAAAATTACCATATGTGTTTAACATTTATCCATATGGAATATAAATGAATGATATTTGTTATATTTTGTTACCAAAGTTGAACTTTACATGCTGAACGATTTACTGACAACCCAACACCTTATTGAACCGCCGTTTTAAAATGGACAAATTAAAAGATAATTAAATAAATAATGCTAGTACTAACCTTGATATTTACAATAATAGTTACATGTATAATGACAGTAGCAATACACTTTAGATTATTAAGGTGCTCAAGATATCAAGTGATTATGCGATGGATTATTCGTCCCTTTCATTGTTCCTATATTTGCATGGACTTTGCTTTTACAGCTTGCTTTCATGACTATGGCACCTATTTACTACTACTACAGCTACTGCTACTACTACTACTACTACTAAGATGTTGTCGAATATTCTTAAATCATGTTATTAATGAATGAGATGGGAACCTGAGGAAAAATACCTTTAATTTAGCAGAATCTGTAAATTGTGAATATACTGTCACTATGTCACTGCGTTATTTGTGTCTACTTTGAAAATAAATATCTAATCAACAAAAGTATCTCTTGTTATTCCATAATTTCGCAGCTAGCACTGTAACCCAGAATTGTTACATAAACGCTTATACTATCGTATCCTGATATTTTTGTACTCGTACAATAATAACTCGATATTGCAAGGTTCCATATTTCGAATTACCAACTAATAAGAATTAAATTTCGAAAACATAATATTTAGAGAATCGGTCATATAATTTACTATCAAAATGTATATTCGGTTAGAAATTTCTTTTAAGCCGTACATAACATCATTTAAGATAATCATTTTTATCATATGAAATTATTGTTAAATTACTGAATCACTTTAATTCCAAACACTGTCACTGGTATTAACGACAGTAGAATGAACGTTTATTAAATGTACAGTAAAATATTGTCTAAACAAACAGTAATCTGCTGGGCAAGATCTTTTGGCTGGGCCATAGCACATATGTGCTCATTATATTGTTTTCAAATTAATTGTGTGTGTGTGTGTGTGTGTGTGTGTGTGTGTTTCCTACATTGTTATTATATGTAATGTCCTTTTATTTGAGGACCCAATAAAGATTGATTCTTTAATTGGGTAAGTAGTTACTTATTTAATTACGTATCTGCGTATGTAATACAAGACGTAAAAAACAAATCTAACCGCAATAACTTCATTTCACTTAAAATTCATGCACTGACGAAATATTGTCGGTACACGCTGCAGCCCGTTCTATGGCGATGGTTGCAATTTTGTTCAACACTTTGTTGTGTTATACATGTTAATCATGCGCAGATCCAAAAAGTTTTGTCAGAGTGGGTCCAACTTTGACAACATTTATTTTTTTTAGTTTGATGAGGGGGGAAGGATCCAAAGACAATTATTAGCGGGCCATCAGCGGCTCGCCAGCAAAACGCCATGGCGGGCTGATGATGGCCCAACATTGGATGCTGGATTGGTAGCTTTGTGTTTTTAAGGGGATCCGGACCGGTATTGCTAAGGAACCCCTATTTTTTGTAATTATCCAGGGGGAGTCCGGACCCCCTGCCCCCCCCCCCCCCCTCTCTCTCTCTCTTTATGGATCCGCATGTGTTAATGGCACCATCTGGCTCTGGTGTTTGTGTGTTTTGTTTCTGACATATGAATTTGCTACAAAAGAGGGTTGTTGCACATTCTGACGTTCCTTGTACGAGAACGTTGAAATTAGCACAGACACTTGGGGTCAGTAATTTTTAAATATGCTTTTTGTATGCTTGAACACATACACATATTAGAAACATTGCCCTAGAACATATGGAAAACATTTGAATAAAATCTTGATAAAGTTCCCTACTTTTTAAAACGGTTAGTGTTTGTTCATTTGTTTTGTTCCTCCCATTATGTGTGGCGTTTTTATGTGTTGGGTCCTTGTTACGTGATTTTATGTTTCCTTATCATCTTGCTGAGGAAGAGAGGGTTGGTTGTTTTAAATTATTTGTGTTGTGGCTGTCTGTGTTCTTTGTCTCCGAATTTCTTCTGTGGTCTGTGATTGTGGATTCTTCGGACATACTCGCTTACTTTTAGACTAGCATGCATCGTTAGAATAGCCTGCAACGCTAGAATAGCCACTAGCTGGCACAATTTGGTGTGGGTATCCTTATTTAAAAGACATATCAAGTCAAGCTTTCGAGCGATATTTCGAATCCAAAGTCTAATTTTGAAATAAAAGTATAAAATATTTCGGACGACAAGTCGACATGCAGATTTTTCTACTCAAAAGTCGAAAGTTCAAAATAACAATGTCGGTAATTTACATTTGATTTTCATTTTATTTCTCGAAACTTCGATTTCTTTCTCGAAATTCGACTTACATAGTATTAAAAGATGAATTGTCACGTCGAAACTTCGATTTTTTTTTTCTCGAAATTCGACTTACATAGTATTGAAAGACGAATTTTCGTCTCGAAATGTCGACTTGTCGTCTCGACATTACGACTTTATCTAATAACAAATACGCACAGTTCTTTGAACTTACTTTGCGAGCGTGTGTTGTTAAATCCAAACTCATGAAATATTGTTTAAGTTATCCTATCTGTGTGCCACTTTTCATTATCAAGTATCTTGCTAGATTTCCTAATTCAATAACAAAATTGTTTAAATCCAAATTTTAATCATAAACATAAATATCAGTTTGGCCCTTAGTATCTTCAAATTAAGTGACTGTCCCTTACACTGCACAGATTTTTTCTTTAAAATTCCATTTCTTAAGTGTGTATCAAAAACTACTGCACACGTTTTCACAGCTGTTTAACATGGATGTTTAGATTGTAATACAAAATCACATTATCTCGCCTCTAGATCCTTATACACCATTCGTTGTTCGAGCGCATCACAGTATTTCATAGGCTCGCTTTATAACTTGATAGCTGGTAGGCGGAGCAAGCAGCGGTCTGTAGCCCGCTCAGCAGTTACTAAATAGTAGCACGCACGCGGCCTTGTCGAATCAGCTTCCGATAATTGAAACAGGGGGTTTGCTGTGTTGAACAGTGAAAACATTCACCGCAACAAGAAAGCTTAATTTCACAAGCAAATAATCAAGGATAAAATCACTATCGCTTAATGTGCAACACGCGTTTTATGTATGTTTGTGTAGCGAAACGGGCCGGGAGGTTCGAAAGCAGTATGCGTTGAAGCAAAGAAAAGGAAAATTTGAAAAGTCAAATAAACGTTGGATCAGAATCAGACCAACGTAATGACGTATAATCAACATTTTGGACAGCTCAAGATTTCGGTACTTATCTTCTGAAAAAAAGGCCACGCAAATATTCTGATGAGACTGCGCGTTATGCTATCATATCTCGGGTTACCAACATTGCTTTTGAACAAGTTAATTTTCAACAATAGACAATTTAACTAAACTTAATTCATTAAGACAATGAAGTAACTCAGCGTATTGAAAGGGTGTTGTGGTATGCGCTATGAAAGTAAGTATCAATTGGGACGCCATTGGCCAGTTGAGCCAGCACACGAGATTTACGTACTCATCGCATCGACGAGCAGTTAAGGCTCAGACGAGCGTGCGCGGATACTCTCGCCAGAGTCTTAGACAAATGAACGCAAACCAATCTAGTCCCGCTGGATATGTCAGCATAGGTCTTTGCGCTAGACTTGTCTTTGCACATTTGCGATAAGTACCAATATCTCATGTAATGACCCATTATTGCACGGCGGATCCAGAGGAGAGGACAGGGGGTCAGAATCCCCTGGAAAATCACAAAAATATATTTTTTAGCGATACTGGTCCGTATCCCCTAGAAAATCACAAAGCTATCAAGCTAGCATTCCATTACGGGCCATCATCGACCCGCCAGCGAAATGCTATTTAAATGACGTTTCGCTAACGGGCCGATAATGGTCCCCGCTTTTAGTGGTTAGAACCTCGTTGAGTTGGACCCACTCTGACCCGCCCATGCATTATCATTTTCCCATATAAGCCAAGCCGTCCACAAATGAGACTTTCTTTTGAGCACCCCAAAATATATGTTTAAACTGATGGGTAAGGAAAGCTCTTTTTTTAATAAGTCTATAACAATTTCAATATTGTCATCAATTACGCCTTATGATGAAGAGTGGACTATTCCAAAAAAATGCAAATAAATATGAACATTACCATGGCTGTTGATTGGGACGTTAAGCATCAAACCAAACAAACAAGTAAAGCGGAAAAAAGAGTGTAGCTCACGGTTAAGAGAGTTATAGATTGTACATGTACACACAAAAACGTATAAAGCGAGACACTTCTTAAAACGTCACGACAAAAGTTTCGCAAATAAAAACAATAAAAGATATCTCCATTTTCGCTTAGCACATTTCCTGAATTAAGGCATTTTGTTTATTTGTGCTTATGTATTTTTTCTTTTCTTTTTGTTATAAGAAATTTATATTATAGCTCGATGAGATATACAACTCATGGCATTAGGAGTAAAGAAATGTATAAAATATGAATATTTTCCTTCACTGTTTGCATTAACATTATCATGGGCCGCTAACCTCCATTGCAGATAGATTTTTAGAGCATTAAATGGAATAAACAACAAATATAGATGTACATATTGAAGTATGATTTTTATCCAGTTCATAGTAATTTGCGTATTGTATACAGCAGTCCAAGACCTAGCCTTTGGGAACTGATGTGGACCTTCGTAGCTGTCAATAGAACGGGTATTATTGGCTAAAAGTTTAAATTTTTGCATGATTGGTAATTTGTAGCCTGCAGTTAAACACTATCGAAAACAACACCAACAGCAAAACGTTCATATACAAATCAGGATCGACGTTCTTTCAGTCCTGATATGGATCCTAAATGTATGCAAAGGTTAGCAACAGACGACAAAAGTAACCGCTTAAAATTAAATGTCTGCTGTCCGGTTGTGTTGGTATGACAGCCCCTTTCACGTTCTCAATTTTGAAGTAGCGTCCATGGACAACTGAGACACCCAGCTTAGCATGTAGATCAGTATTATGTTTTAAAACTAATGCTATTTCAAGTTGGTCCATAATCAGACAAAACGTGCCCATACGATACATGTTAGCAACAGAAACACAACAGTATGCACCCTTGCAAAATTCAGATGTCACTACATGTATATAAAGGGGGATAATCGAGGCATTCATTACGTGAATCAATCATAGTTTTTGTTCCACCGTATAATGCGGTAGTATACAGTAAAACCTTAAGCGGCCAGCCAAAAATAAACAAAACAAAGGTCTTAAAGACAGGTGGTAGCTTATTGCATGTCGCAAGTATTGCAGAATGCTCCCATGGTGGAGCTTTCTGCAATACGTTTGACCTGTATTAAGCGACTATCGGTCTTGAAAACATAAATTGGATACTTCTTATGAGTGGCGGCTTTTGATAGGTTTTCTGTATATATAGATTGTGGGTAAGCTAACCGAAGTACATATTCAATCTAAGAATTCATTCCTTTGGAACAGTCCATTGTTTTATATATTATGTTCAAAATTATGTTTTGCTTTACATATTCAGTTTAGGCTTAAATGAAATGTATGTGTGGTTCCTTTTGGCCTACCTACCCTAATTTTCTAACCCTACCTTAAACATTAAAACGGTCTTTGGAGAAAAAAAAATGCCTAAAATTGGCGCCTTTTCAGTTTTTATCCCTATTTTCTTTGTTAAATGTTATAATAAAATTTAATAATTTCCCTACCTACCTACCCTAAATTTTGTTGGTATGCAACAGGAACCACACATATATTTCATTTAGGCCTTATCGCTGTGGAAAGAGGTGCAGATCCTATCAGCATATGAACCGCTGTATGAATGGATATATGAGTCAATAATTCTCTCTCTCTCTCTCTCTCTCTCTCTCTCTCTCTCTGTAAGGTCATTTTAATACTTTTCGTTATTACAATGATAAACATGATAAATAAAAATGTTAACAGATTCGTAAATAACTTACTTTTACGTGTGCTACATCTATTCCTCTCATATATAATTATGGTTATGTTTGAAATTATCAATAATCACAAGTCATATAATTAACAAATACTTTATGATAATCAGTATACTACAAAACTTTTTATATATCTATACAACGCTTATGTAAGTTTCAAAATGTTTGGTTAATGAACAGCAAAACATTTGTACACATCTCTTACTATAGCTATTTTAACCCGGCATGTTCTGGCCAATTATTTCCAAGCGGTTAGCATTGTTGACATAAAATACTTCATTGGAATATAGAAACGGGGCGGAGTTTTCACTAAAGAAGGCGGAATACATTGAAACGAGAGCGATTTTACTGTTAGAAATTCCATTCTGCTAATGGGGCCTGGAAAAGTATTTCTCTGTTCCTTCGACAAGTCAAAGAAACGTGACCTTATATCTGCTATGAATTTTATAGGCACTCTCCTTCAAAATGAGGTACTGCTACCGTGTTTACCTTCATGACTGTCATATTGAGTTCAACATATTAAATGTGATCGCCTCCACACCACGTGGCCTTTATATACATGTACTAGTGACTCCTAAATGCGGACTTAGGCAAACCGTGAAAACTCAGATGAAATGCCACTTAGTGCGGCATTTCATCAGGGTCTTCACTATTTACTAAGAACAAAAAGATCTTGAGAGAAAGAAATGCAATTTTATTTAAAAATATAATATGTGACCCCTCAATATACAATGGACCATCACAAGTATATTGTATCAAACCTAAAGGAAGAAGGAAGAATCCATTAGCATACAAAGGGTAAAAGAAATGAAACAAGATGGTTGTAAACGTATGAGGCGTATGCCAGTCTAAAATTAAGCTAGGGTATCTTACACGAGTACTAATGCTTTATTGAAGTTATCAAACGAGTTTAAGATAAGAGATAAAATGTGAGGCTTGTGAGCATTTCATCGTGTTTTTTTTTTCGCATGAAATCAATATATTCAGGAGCTAGAATGTTAGGTTCTGTGTATCATTTGCCACTAAAACTACTTTGAAATCGCGTTTGGCTAGGAGTTTGCCATACATATGCGACGCGGTTTTAGAAACTCTTCTGCAACAAGGCATATCAGAACCTATATTTTTTGGTGATTTACGTTTATAAATTCAAACGAATTTATAGAAAAACTAATTTTAGTGATAAATTCAAAAAGATAGTAAACGTTATATAAGGGTTGGATATAACTTGGATATCATGCGACAGTCTGCATGGCTAGTTTTAAACCCAATCAAGGTTTATAGCTATGGTTTCCTCTTTAATTACACGACGGTGGGTCAGGCCTCAGACTCTATGACGGCTTTGAGGTAAAGCTTTAATCAGTGGGTTGGTGCCTGATGCTTATCTGTAGCTGGACCCACCGTGGCTCAATTTGAGGTTTTCTTTAGCTCTGACTATCTGTGAGTCATGAGCCATTTTCTTTGTTTCATATTGGTGTTTTAATTTAATTAGAGTGTTTCTCCATGATGATACGTTGCATTAGTTAGAAGGCTTCCATGCGAGCTGAACATTTATTGTACTTCAACAACAGCAGAATCTAGGGCAAAGATTTGGTACAAGTAAGATGCATTTAAGCCCCCTCCCCCCCACCCCCGGTGGCTAAGGCTGCTGTCCGTTCTAAGGAGGTGGTTCTGTTGTTGTTGACTTTTTGTTTATTGTTACTCCGATTGTGGGAATCTCTAATTGTTCTATGTTTTGTGGTACGTTACTTTATGTCCATTCTAGCATTGCAATCATCTTGATGGGGAAGAGAGAGCTGGTTGCTTTGCTTAATTTGTCTTCCTGGTGTCTCGTGATGGTTGAGCGACTCTTCCTGTCGGTGCCACGGGGTTTTCTGCGGTTTGTGGTTGTGGTATTTCCTGATCATACCCACTTACTATGTTTGACCACTTTGGCTAGGCGCGACGGTCCTAGGGGTAAATAAGCCTTTTTAACCCTATGTTTTTGTGTTTTAGCTAAATGCTCCTTCTACTTGAAAGTGTATTTCACTCTCAGTACATTTAATAAGAATCATACTTCCACATATGCGACGACGAGCTGTATAATGCTTAAAGTAAGAAATGCGGAAAAAATCAGGAATCGATACAATCAAGTATCACACCTGACCCAGGATACCATATGGGAAAGTGACAAAACACAATAAAACATCACAAATAAGAGCCAAGAGGTCAGTTCCTTTCCCAGCAGGTGACCACAAGGCAGCAATGAACAGACGCGAAAGACAAACACAAGACATAAATAACACAAATGATCCACAAAAGAAGTACCGCCTTAGAACGGTCAGTAAAAATATTTTACTAGAGTGCAAACCGGTTTCACGGCGCCAACATCACCCTTAGTTCAGATGTGAATCAAGACACATAGATGTTTGGTTTGCATGAAGGACCCCTAACTTATCCATGCCTCATCTCTTAGAACATATATATCAATATATAAAAAGAAGATAAAGCAAAGATAAGGACTCAACAGTACATAAAAACTGAACATGCTGAATACATGAGCAAAAGAAATCCAACAGATTAACCCCAGTGGGTCTGTCAACATTAAGCATAATACACGTCTGTTTTGTTCTGTTCTGTTATTGCCATCATTACATAAAGATATTAAATATGTAAACCACTAGTGAAGTATCGATTTTTATACATGGCGTTATAGTATCACTCTCCGACGCGATGCCATGTGATATATACGAGGCTGGGTCAAAAAGTATTGCAACTAAGGCCAGTAAATGAAAAATATAATAGTGCTGTACGATTTTCTAAAAAAGTATTTCAATCCCTCGATTTCCCCCCATTAACAGACAAACTGGGTGTCAACCTTCAAAGCCAATCCTTAAATATCTTTAAAAGTTTTCATAATTGTCTTTTAACCAGTGAAAAATCGCAAAACCAAGGTGATTCCTTTTGTGTATATCAAGCCAGCGACAATAGTTTCAACTGCAGGAACACAAAAAAACACACACGAGGCCAAATCTGTTGGGTATGGTGAGTGTTCAAGTACGATGTCACCTTTTTACCTCAAATATGACGCCCCAATGCTAGCTTGTACCATGCAAGAAACAATGCCGTGTTCTTGGGCGACGGTTTAGCTTTCTTAGAACACCTACATGTAGCAATGACTGTCTTTAGGCACAGGTAATTGAATGGCTGCATAATAGATATGGAAAAAAGTGCATACATAATACAGTTCGTTAATGCAATGCATGGTCTTCTGCTATGTTTATTGCCCCCCACTTGCCCAATCTTTCGCTGTGGTTCAAACATTTGAATCCAACTTTCGTCATATGTCACTTTATATGAAAAAATGCGTCGATTGCATGTTGAAAAACATTTTCAACAGCCTTTTTTAGATTGTTTTACATGCGCCTGTTATTGGGCCTCCCTAAGCAGATGGGAAACCATGTAGCACTCTTCCACTTCATATTCAGCATATTCATGTATTGCGCAGGATGTTTTAAGTAGTTTCTTTTCAAACGCCAATCATATTGACAATTTGCTGGGCAGTATTTCTTGCGTCAGGTGTTACAAGATCTTCCTTATTTTTTATGAACTTTGGAACAGTCATAGTCTTCGTTCTTCCTCATTTAGGGGGTGGGGGTCTTAACCAATTCTATCCCAGATTTAGATTTAGTCAGTCCCACCTGCAAACTGTTGAAAATTATACTTCATTAGGTCCATAAACAGCACAACAATCATCATGTATATCCTTTGATTTTATTGAGTTTTACAAGAGCTTGAATTTAGGAAAGAAAACAAGAGTGAAAGTCATAAGATTATATGAATGATGTTAGATTTTATTTATCGCAGGACATTAGAATTACTTGACAATCGCATTTCTGGCGTGATAACGTTAAGATTTTGCCATATATCACGTAACGTTATAATGAACGCCATAACGTAACGCTACTAAATCTGTAAACCACTAGTGGTTTATCAATTTTATTACATGGCGTTATACCACTCCCAGACGCGACGTCATGTGATAAGATAAATTATTGTTATTTGCCTCATCAGCTTGAGATAATAGGGATTCTATGTTTTGAAGCATTTTCTAGTCACAAACAGTGCTCTAATGGGTTCATTATAGCACCAATCATCTTTTGGTTATGGAATTACATGTATTTGAACCAATATACACATGAAATTGAAATTTTATTGGAGCGGGTCACTTGTTTTGTAATTCAAGCAAACATTCTGCAATTGGTAATAATTAGATACATTTTAAAAAGAAAAGTCTCGCAGCTAAGACGTCTTAGAGGAGTATACATTCAATCATTATTTTACAATTCTTCTGGAATGTATCTTATGAAGGGAAAGCATGCATTTCGAGTGTTAAACTATCTAAAGTAAAAATCGACATGGTAAATTACACGTCACTGTGAAATATGCATTTCCCATCTAAGAGGCATTTATTTTGCACAAAAGCTAAATTAGATCACGACATTTTCTGCCAGCACGAATGTATTTTAATTAGTTGCAATAACATTATCATGAACCGTATCTTAAGGTTATGAAAACTGTCTGCGAAGACGATGAGTAAATTCGAGAAACATTAGCATTTCAAAACAAATTTCTGAATAAAGAGTATTTTAAAGAAGTTGTTTTATTTAGTAACTTTCTCACGAGAACTGTTTGTGTTTGTATATATTTCATGTATGCTTTGCAAATTGTCAAACAATTTATAAGTGATAGTTCTAACATATATCTCAGAATCGTATTCTCACACATGGAGACAAATGTGTTTATGTTGGCTTCTTAACTTAAATGTCGATCAAAGCTAGATTTCCTATATGTCCCTCAATTGGTCACCGCATGATGTGAAAATGACCAGGAAATGCCACAGAATTGGCGGATCCAGAGGTGGGGGGGGGAGTAGGGGATCCACCCCTCCCTCCCCCCTTCGAAAATCAAGTTGCTATATGTTTCTTTAGAAATACTGGTACGGAAGTATTAATGGTTATCACTATGGTACAATTCTTTTAAGCCTTAAGAACTTAATTTTTCAGGCTAAAAATGTGCCATAGATGACTATCCTGGTAAGCTTGAGTGACTAGCTGTGAAAAAAGTAGTTTATTTGGGGGCTATTCTGGCTGGCCTATGATTGTAATAGGTGTTTGGTCCTGGACTACTGAGAATAACTTTAGACTATGATTGTGATCGTTTCCTGGTCCTGCTGTGGTTATATATAAAATAACTTCTGACAGGTCTATGGGGTATTTTAGGATTATATTCTGGCTGACTTATGATTGTGATAAATTGGTGACGGCAGGCATATTGTGGTTATCTGTTTATAAAGACTACCTTTTCTTGCATCACACAAACAACATTGTTTCTAATTTGCATATCACATCTACAAGTACATCAAGTGTGTTGTAATAACGTATTATACACTATGTGTAGAATTTGATGGCCACTTAAAGTCCCTTTAGAACAAATAACGTAGATATTCAAGGCTTATTTCTGTAGCTTAGACATATTTTATTTACCCCAATGTTTCGCTCACGCGATTTCAGTCATACGTTGCGTCCTATAAATTATGAATGACATCATTAAAATCAAGTAATATCTTCCAAAAGCGACAACAAGTAATTATTTTCAAACAAATACTAGATAACTTGGACAGTTGAGTACTCAGATTTGATATGCCTACTTGATATTATTTTAGCTTCATACTTTGTTCTGTTGTAGTTGACTTGGTGTATATTTTGATCCTAAGCTCTGTTGTAATGAGCCTGATTCGTCATCTCCACCTAAGGAATAGGCTGGTGGATCAAATTCTTCAAGTTTTCCATCCAAGAGGTATCTTCGTTTTAATAGCATATCTCAAAGCGTCATCATCATCAAATTCATCCTCATCTCGTGGTCGTTTTGCTGTAGCTGTTTCTTCATTGCTTTAGATACTTCAAGGAAGCACTGGCAGCAATTAATGACCTCTACTCTGTATCTAGGTTCTAGTTTATCAAAAGTGACCTCTTCTGCATTTTCTGTGTCAATGCTTGGATTATTCTCTCTACTGTATGGTGTACATGTTCATTGAAAGTGTCTTGTAGACATCTATGAGCTTCAGCAACAAAAACTTGCCAAGGATCAAACTTGCTCTTTTTCTAGAATAATGTTGGTCTACATCATCTTCATCAATATAGCAGGTATCGCTATCATTAATAATACCATAATCTTTATCGTCAAATTTCCCAAAGATATCTTCCTTATGATGACTTCTGGAAGTCTCTGCGACAAATTCTTCAGACATAGTATAAAGTTTTCATTTTCTGACATTGTTTCTGACTCCATATGTTTAACGCAGATACCACTTGTCAGATGGCGTCTCAGACTATCTGGTCTTGTAAACTGTCATTCATACTTTGGACACTGACGTTGACATATTGAAATCGTTTTGGTAAATAAACAGCTTATCCATGTTCATGCCCTTTTATAATTGAAGTGACCATTAAACACACAGTGCTGTCATACTTTCTCACAAAAATGTGACATTTTCTACTCTGTCTAATTATCTTCATGTATTTCTTTTATTGTTACACTTTAGAGAGGACTGCATTTTCTTGTTTTGCTGTTCTCTTTTGCAGAAGTAAATTTCTTTCTTTTATTACTTCTTCGCTCTGTTATATTTCTTCCCTTCACATATGTCTTTTCTAAAGACTCTCTTTCTAGTTGTATTCCTATCATCTTACGTAGTTCTCTATGGCACAGTCTTCAGTACTTTGGTGGTCGTCCTTGCTTGACTTTACTATCTAACGCTGTATTCAACCTTTTCATTAGATATATATTTCTCCAAGAGGCTTTGAAAATCTAATTTTTGACTCTTTTTGGATTTGCAGCATGTACGCTCACATGATTACCTGATATCTTATAACTTAATGTGATCATATTGTGGATTTGACGTAGAATAGCTCCACATCTATCTTCAATTGCACTCTGAATTTGCTCCAATTTTATTTCAGGACAGCTTCCATCTTTCATGCATACAGTTTTCGGTTTACTTTTCCACAGTCTTTTCAAAACATTATCATTATAGAAGTGAATATAAAAATAAATGTTTTTTAAGCCAGGTAAAAGATTTTATGGTTTGAGACTATCACGCAGTCCACTGCTGATAGGCAACCTTGACCATAGAGCTTATCAGCAGTGAAGGAATTCCATTATCCAATCAGCGTTCTCCAAAATCAATTAAGCTATTTGCATATCGGTATCACGCACTCAGTTTTTGGAATTGTCAGAGGTAAGACCTCATTTCTATTTATTTTGCTCAAAAACTTGTTTTTTGTGGTTTATTATGTTAATTTTCTTTGCATAAGACGTAGACATATTTATCATAATTTTCTCTTATTCTGTATCACACGAATAAGGTAAAACTCGAGTCAAACACTGAATTTTAGACCAATTTCTTTGAATTTTTTCTTTCAATATGGCGTCAGACGCGCATGCGATCTAATCACGTGGTCCCCTGTTAAGCTAGCGGCAACCCCACCACTTCTTTTGCGGAACAAAGCATCATGGTATACAAAATCCTCCTCCTAGGTCACTCATTTATAAGTCATTTCAAACGGTTTGTGAAAAACAACCAAACACATTTCACATACTCATTGAATCTCGACCCGCGTGAAGTCATGGTGCAGTATTCTTCTTTGCCCGGGGCCACTGTAACAGCTATCAGAAAAAAGCGCTTGTCTGACGTCGAAGATTTTGAGCCGGACATGGTAATTTTACAAATTGGTACTAATGATCTAGCAAATGATCAATGTACACACGAAACACTAATTTCTGCCATAACTGATTTGGTCGACACCTTATTATACACATACCACGTACGCTACGTCGCTGTCCTGCAAATTCTGCATAGATTTCCACCGACAGTTCCAACAAAACATAAGGTCGACATCGTTGCATTTAACGGAAAGGTAGACCTGAGCAAGGATGGTCTAACGACTGAATTGGCAACGATCAAAAATTGTCGCTTCTGGAGACACAAAGGTTTTTGGGGTCCATATCAAAGTCTCACCATAGCCCCAGACGGTGTCCATTTGTCAGACCCATTCGGTCTAAAAAGATATTTCTACAGCTTACGTGCTGTCATTGTTTCGGTCATTAATGAACTGAGAATGAATAACAAGTAGCAATACCCTAGACAGCCGCATTTTCGCTGAATACTTTATTTCGTCTTATTGAAGAACCTACACGAACGCACCGGAAACGAAATAAATCACCCAGCAAAAACAACGCTGAAAAACATTTAAGCTGCGCTCATTAATCAGGTTAGCCGTATCTATCAATATAGCTAGCATGACATTTCAAGATTTCCCCCGTTAGAAGCCGGGTGCTTTTTATTTTTCATAAAATAATAACGCAGTCGTTAGCGATATTGTATGGGCGTACTGCAATTCGAATGACACCATATTTCGGAGGATTCCATTTTGGTAAAACAACCCTGAACTTACCTGAAATTAATCAGACTTTTCCATATTGTATTCAAATTTTATTGTCTTACACGTCATATTACTAGTCTGAAAGCCATTGGCACCTTCGGACCCGTGCAAAATATGTACTGATGTGTTATTTTGTCATGTTTTCTAATACAATTTGCCAGATGGTTGGCTATTAACTTAATGTGGAAACAGTCATCTTCCGATGCTGGAAAGCAAATAAACAAACACATCCTTAGTCAGGCCAGTTAAACTGCAAGCCAATGTTCATTTTGCCAGATTGTGGGCAAAAACCTTATGCAAATGTATATAAATATACAAAGAACTACAGCTTACCACATGGTGGCTAATCACAGGGTTGATTTCGTATGTGTTAAGAGTATTCACCGTCTGTTATTTTCAAGAGTATTTTATTAAGGCAAGCATGCCTGCCTTAAACAATTGGCCAGATTGTTGGCACACAACGATGTTATTCAGTTTGTTTGATTTTTGTGCTGTAAGGCTAGCCCAAAAAGATTGCAGTCAACTCCCTTTACAGTGACATATTTATTCAGCATTTATTTGAACAAAAAATTAAATTTAAGCTAGCCTTGTACATGCGTGAAAATACAGCTGTTTTTTATAGTGTTCTCACTGTTCCGCTATTATAATGAGTGTCAATATAAAGTGAGTTGGCTGTATATTTACTTTTGCCAGATGGTTTGCTACATACCCTTACAATACACTCCAATGTACATCTAGCCTGATGGTTGGCTAAACAGTTTTATCGAATATATCATTACTTTTGCCAGATGGTTGGCTACATACCTAACAATACACTCCAATGTACATTCTAGCCTGATGGTTGGCTAAACAGTTTTATCGTATATATCATTACTTTTGCCAGATGGTTGGCTACATACCTTACAATACACACCAATGTACATTCTAGCCTGATGGTTGGCAAAACAGTTTTATCGTATATATCATTACTTTTGCCAGGTGGTTGGCTACATACCCTTACAATACACACCAATGTACATTCTAGCCTGATGGTTGGCTAAACAGTTTTATCGTATATATCATTACTTTTGCCAGATGGTTGGCTACATACCTTACAATACACTCCAATGTACATTCTAGCCTGATGGTTGGCTAAACAGTTTTATCGTATATATCATTACTTTTGCCAGATGGTTGGCTACATACCCTTACAATACACACCAATGTACATCTAGCCTGATGGTTGGCTAAACAGTTTTATCGAATATATCATTACTTTTGCCAGATGGTTGGCTACATACCTTACAATACACTCCAATGTACATTCTAGCCTGATGGTTGGCTAAACAGTTTTATCGTATATATCATTACTTTTGCCAGATGGTTGGCTACATACCCTTACAATACACACCAATGTACATCTAGCCTGATGGTTGGCTAAACAATTTTTATCGTATATATCATTACTTTTGCCAGATGGTTTGCTACATACCCTTACAATACACACCAATGTACATCTAGCCTGATGGTTGGCTAAACAGTTTTATCGAATATATCATTACTTTTGCCAGATGGTTGGCTACATACCCTTACAATACACACCAATGTACATTCTAGCCTGATGGTTGGCTAAACAGTTTTATCGTATATATCATTACTTTTGCCAGATGGTTGGCTACATACCTTAATACAATACAAAATTAATACTTCCATCCCTAACATGGGTGCTTTCCAAACCTAATACCAGCATACAGTATCAGTGTGCCAGACTGTATCAGTGTGTCAGACTGTTGGCAAGCCTTATGTTATTTTTCACGTTATGGCCAATGTAGCAAAAATCACTTATTTCAAGTTGATCGTCATTTAGCCAGGATAATCTGTCATCATATGGCAGCAACTGACACATAGTAATTTCTAATTTAGATCAATCAATCCGGATATATGCCTGACAGCATTATTTTTCTGTCAAGAACTACACACTAGGTTTCAATTACATATATTGGATAAAACTTAAACCCATTCTAAATGTATGACTCATGATACCCTTATACAACATGAAAATGTAGACCAGTGAAAAAAAAAACAACAAAAAAAACCAACAAACAAACCCTCAGCTTGAGTACGCTAATATTTTCACTTCAGTAATTTTGATCCTAAGGGTGTGGACCCAGATTCTGTAGTAGCAGTCTAATCTGGGTCTGTATCATACAGTCAAAACAGGTTAGCAGATACCAGGATTTATAACAATTTTGTTGTTTTTCTTTTTACTTTCGGCACTTTAAATTGGGATGATTTTCATTTATTTAAAATCTGCATAACAATGCATACTTCATATAATCAGAAGGATCATAGGTTATCAGACATGGTGACATTGAAGTGTGAACAATGATACTGCAATCTTTTGATTTTTTTTCCAGATGTCACAGCGAAAATCCAGAAAGCGTTCAGCTACCATATCAAGCTGCCACTGCTGTAATGGAGAATCAACATGTTCTGCAGCTAATTCTAGAACCACACAAAGTGGAGTCAGTAGGGTTGCAGCCAGTACCTCCACGGTATCAACAGACACCATAACCAGCTCAGGGACATTTGATAATATTATGTCGTCTGCTGGTGTTAACATGGACAATATCAGCAGTCTTCCTAATGACAGCATAATTACAAACTGTTTTGCTACAGCAAATGAATCGGGTTCAAGAACTCAGAAACACTCAAAACACTCTAAGTCACGAAAAAAATCTAAGACCACACCACCAGCAACAAGTACAACTTTTGTGGTCCAAAGTATACCAGACACGGTTACGCCACATATTCAATCTAGTGCATGTGTCAGGCCAGCTAAGCGCAGGAAAACAAGGGACAATTTCACGGCTGTGACATTAAACCACCAGACTCAGCCAATCCAGACTCAGCCAATCTCCACACAGCCACAGCTCACTATTCCTGTGGCCCAACCAGTACAAGACCAGATAGCCATGATGTCCAACAACCCTTACATGGCTACGGCGCCAACAGACATACAGAACCTTCAGTTTGGCCAACTTCAACAGCATCATGTGGCAGATTCGACCTCAAGTTCTGATGACTCGTCCACCTCGAGTGATGAAGACAATATTTACACTTTGGGCCAAAATTTTGTGGAACGGCAATATACGCCATTTCAAGGTATAAACATGGGTTCAACTCAACCACAATATGTGGAGCCAATATCCACACCAATTTCTCAGCAAGTCTCAAATAAAATAAAAAAGAAAATTTGGAAAAACCAATACATTGATTTAGGCTCTTTACTCCCTAGGACAACATTCTCCACATCAACAAACACTAATTTCTCTTTGCAGCTAGATGCAAAATCAACAATCAGTCTTGTACCTAACCAGAACCTCAGAAAGATATATACCATTGAACAATGGACAACGGCGTTTATAAGATTTACAGCCATATACGCTGAACGATTCCCAGTTGAGGCCCCACAACTACTAAAATATGCTGAAATTGTCCGTGATCTGGCCCGCAGAAACCCGGGTCAGGCATGGCTAGTATATGATCAACAATTCCGTATGCTACGTGAGAATCATCTCATTCCATGGGATAGATTACACACTGAATTTTGGCTAATGTCTGCTAATGCTCCTTTTCAAACCCGCCAAGCCAGATCGCCATTTCGATCCTTTCGTCCAAACAGATTCAATCAAAATCAAACAAGAAACACAAAATTCATTGAACAGACCTGCTGGACTTACAACAGGAGAGGTTTCTGTGGGGAAAATTCCTGCAAATTCCAACACCGTTGTGGCTTCTGCAGAGGTTCACACTCAGCATTACGATGCAGAATTAACAGAAACACTACCCAACAAGGGAACACATCCAATCCAAATCCCCGACTTCATACAGCAAATACAGTTACCACAGTCACTGGACGAGCAAACACCACCCAAGCAGTCAATATTCAGCCAAGACACACATAAAACCGAGTTGATTACACCAATAAAACTTGACCGGCTTAAGCATTTTTTAACAGGCTACAGTGATAAAGAATTTTTGGTTTATGGATTTCAGAGGGGTTTCCACCTTGGTTATTCAGTTTCCAACCCGTCACACCGCATAACTTTAACAAAAGAAAGCCGCAAAGACTTAAAAGCATGGCAAATATTTGTTGACAATTTCAATGGGAAACTGCTACTCCCGGAACACCGATGGGTCACATCTGACTCACTACACTTTTACACAGATGCTTCGGGTACATTTGGCTATGGAGCAGTCTTTAAGACCCACTGGTTTTATGGCCCTTGGCAAGATCATCAGCTTTCCAATGGAATCACTTGGAAAGAGTTATTTCCCATTGTCCTTGCAATAGACACTTGGGGGCCCCTTTTACAGAACAAATGCATCACACTCCACAGCGATAACTACGCAGTGGTCTACATACTGAATAAGCAGACAACTAAAAATGCTTGTGTCATGCACCTCGTCCGTCGATTTGTTATGAGCTGCATGAAATATAACTTGCTCATTAAAGCTGTTCATGTCCCAAGCAAATTTAACCAGTTACCTGATGCCCTCTCCCGGTTTCAGATTGCCAAGTTCCACAGCCTTGCACCATGGATGGACGAAAAACCAACTCCTGTTCCCAACCACCTGTTCATCTAACCAGAAAGATACTTCAACTTCTTTCACTCTCAGTTTCACCAGCGACACATGCTACCTACAAGCGAGCTTATGAGTCCTATCTTACTTTCCACTCACGACATTACCACAACAGGTCGGTCTTTCCCATAAAACCCTTTCAGCTGGCTCAGTTCATAGCCTTCCAGTCTGAGGCAGGCTACAAAGGTTCAAGTATTCAGACCCAAATATCAGGCATTACTTTTTTACAGCGCATCATGGGATTTGAAAATCCCGCGGATAACTTCTTGGTGAAGAAGCTCCTTGTGTCCGCGCTTAAAACAGCTCAATCTCCGGACAAGCGTTTGCCAATCACCATACCTATTTTACGCAGCTTGCTTCTTTCCCTCCCACAAGTGGTAGGCACTCCTTTTGAAGTCAAACTATATAAAGCCATGTTTTTATTAGCTTTCTTTGCATTACTTCGGGTAGGAGAAATGGCAACAACTAAATATGGTAAAGCTAACATTTTACAATTGCATAATATAGAAATACTATGGGCTAATGCACTGGTAAGAGGAATGAGGATTCACATGCAACATCACAAACATTCAAAATCTGTACCTACACCATTGGAAATCCAAACGGGTAAAGACATACACATTTGTCCAGTCCAGGCGTTGTACAATTACATGTCTATCAGGGGTGGTAAAGCTGGACCCCTATTCCTAAATGAACAAAAATGTCCGGTTTCTGCGGCTCATTTCACGGCAACACTCCACAACTGTGTCAAAGTAATCAGTTTAGACACCAATAGATACACCCCACATTCATTTCGCATCGGTGGAGCATCTTTTGCCCATGAAAATAACTTTAATGACGTTCAGTTACGTCGGTTAGGAAGATGGCACAGCACAGCATATTTGCGTTACATACGCAACCCAGTATTAACAGCTAAAAGCAAGAAATAGAGAGTTGAACCATGTTTATACTTATGTAATGTGATCATGTTCAAGATTAACTTTAAGTTCCATGGATCATTAACCCATTCACGGTCATGCCTGTAGGAGACAGCATGGCGGTTAATGGATTAGATGCATGTTGAATAAAACATTAGCATCATATCATGACTTATCGTTAGGGACAAGTTTGGTCTGAAATATTCAACATGACTGTGGGAGACAGCATGTTATATAACAATTGCTACCACTTTGTTTCATGTCTGTAGGAGACAGCATGACATAAATGATTATGCTTTTTGTTTCAATTTTATCAATTGGTCATCCAATTTAGTCAGCATCTTATAAGATTTTGTACCCATATGTCACCTATTATATGTTCTGGCTTATTTAATTGTAAATCCTGAAGTAAAGTCATTAGTGTTTCGGTGATAGCTCCACTGCAGTATCTGCATTGTTAACACAAACTCTTGAAGCACTGAGGTTACTTCAACCAACAACCTTCTGTTGTTCACCATTCAAATTCTACCTTAGCTCCTGAAACCACAGCAACAGAAAAATTACATGATTACCCCCTTCCAAATCTTCTAACACTATGTTTTACTTCAGGAACAAAGTTATATTCATCAACACTTTTTTGATATTGTATATTTTTCATGTTTATACCTACCTTTTAGTTTTCTGTAATTTCATAACATTTAGGAGACGGCTAGGTCAGCAAAAAGAAAAAGGCACAATATTTTATGATTTGTCTGGTCACTATTACTTGTGTGTTGTGTACTGTATGGCCTAGACTAGGAGCATAATACACATGTTTTTGTGGCCATTTTGTGTGGTAAACAATTCACGAACCTGTTTTTCTATTTTAGCCTTGCCTTCTTCATTTTAATTGCTAATTGTATTATTATTTTTTAATTTTTGTGTTGGAATGGTTTGTTTTCCCCTGCCTGAAGGAGTCAGCAGGTTGAAGTTTTTAATGGAACTAGTTTATAAGCACATGTCTACCTTGTCTGGATGAGACAGCAAGGTATGGGTTACCCTTGTATTCTCATGTTATAGCTGTATATAAGATGTAATTTGACGGTTTAAGGTTTTAGATCAGAATGGGTGGTCCAGTTTTTATCTGGCATTTTGTCTTTACGGACTAATTAATCACAACTTCCCTGAGTCAATTTCTATTTATTATGGTGCTTGTTGCTTTGCTTGTGTGGGCCTCCTTGTCAGCTTTTAGCTGCCAATTCATGGCGCTTTTTATTTGCCCACATTTGCCGAAATTCACTTTTTATCATCTGTTCATTGCAAAATAGTTCATACTGTTTACTTTCAACTATCTCTGGCATTTTTACAATAAATGCCCTTTTACAACAACCTTGTGTTCCGTTTCATTTCGACAAACAAGCCAGCTTCGCAACAAGCACTCCTACAAATTTTTGTCTCCAAAACCATAAATGTTTTTTACGCCAGGTAAAAGATTTTATGGTTTGAGACTATCACGCAGTCCACTGCTGATAGGCAACCTTGACCATAGAGCTTATCAGCAGTGAAGGAATTCCATTATCCAATCAGCGTTCTCCAAAATCAATTAAGCTATTTGCATATCGGTATCACGCACTCAGTTTTTGGAATTGTCAGAGGTAAGACCTCGTTTCTATTTATTTTGCTCAAAAACCCACCTCCTTCCCTCACCGCCACCTTATTTCTGTTAACACTGCATTTCAATTATTGGCTCAGAGTGATCGTATCATCTACATTACCATGTATATAATGTATCATTAGCTTATTGTATTGCTTTCTTGTACACTCTAACTGATGTCAACATGTAATTCAGTTCATTAATTTTGTTATCTTATTGCATACCATTGAGTCTATATATAGAACTACTCAGGGGTACATCCTAAGACAGATCCCCTGTTCCCCAGGGGTACAACCTAAGACAGATCCCTTATGCTCGCAGGGTACAACCTAAGACAGATCCCTCATCATTTTGGGGTACAACCTAAGACAGATCCCCTCAGGTGTGATATGTTACGGCGCTTTTTATTTGCCCACATTTGCCGAAATTCACTTTTTATCATCTGTTCATTGCAAAATAGTTCATACTGTTTACTTTCAACTATCTCTGGCATTTTTACAATAAATGCCCTTTTACAACAACCTTGAAATGTTCCGTTTCATTTCGACAAACAAGCCAGCTTCGCAACAAGCACTCCTACAAATTTTTGTCTCCAAAACCATAATTGTTATTATGTGAAATGTTATACACTTCTGAATGGGTTCATAATTTCTACCAGCGCTACAACCCAATAGACTTTCTGAAGTTGAATAGGGTGATCTAGCTTTGTGGTAAATAAGAACGGTCTATTTAAAGGAAAATATCCATAGAACTATCACTAAGTAAGCTCAGATAAAATTCTCCCATAATCTCATCTGTGAAACAGCCACCACAGTTGATAGACATATAATGACAATTAGACTATACTTAACCTCATATATACATGTATAATGGCTGCTCTTACTCCAAACATATAAAGATGGGATAAAATATAGCTTGTAAGCTTAGTATTTTGGGTAGATCTGTAAACTTCGCAATGTGAAAAGATGGTTATCAGCAATACAAGGAATAAACATTAACTACTTAGACCTAACGTTTTATTGTGTAGATGTGGAAACTCCAAAATGTGGAGATGTGGCTATTCAACAACCAACTTAAGCATAGAAGAACTTAACATTGATTGGAGAGAATGTATAAGTGAAATAGTCAAATGTGTAGGTGTGGAAACTCCAAAATGTTAAGATGTGGCTATTCAACAATATAAGCATAGAAGAACTTAACATTGATTGGAGAGATGGTATAAGTAAAATTAACAAATGTGTAGGTGTGAAAACGTCACATTGTCAAGATATAGAGATGTGGTGGATCCAAATTGTCAAGATGTGGAGATGTGGTGGATCTATTTTTTAAAGAGGCTAATATAAGTCTGCAAATATGAACATTTTTCGGAAAAAAATATTTTCTTTTCAAATCATTTGCAAAAGTAAAATTAAGTTATGTTTTCACAATAAATCTGTTCGCTATAGCTGAAGCTGCACAAAAAGTGAATTATCATATAAAATAGGTGTGTGTTTTCAATTGTTGGTAATTATTTGCGTCCCTCCAATAATTATAGACAGTTAATTTTTAGCATTGATACTGATAATTTGTTAAGATTGTCGAAATTGGTAAAATGTATATAGGAATTTTAGTGTGTCTTTTTGTGTTCTTGAAAAATAGAAACATTATTTCTAAAATTAAAAGATCAAAAAATACAGACTCTTCAGCTTAAGTGTGGCGGTCCACATTTAATTCTCATTTATCAAAGAATGAACGTTAATCTCCATTATGGTGACCCACAATATATCTACATTTATTCACGTTTGGAATGTGGATATCCACATCGATATATGTTAATTTAAGTGCTTCCCAGCTAGCACACAACAGCGGGCCACCAACGGTTGCTGGTTATGGTAAAGGAATACAAATCATCGAGATAATCGGATCATTCAGTAGTTGTTTCTTTGGTTAAGTGTATTGAGGAGATAGTCATCACCTAAGATAAGCACTGTGGATCGAAAGCAAGTCACAGTAAAGACATTTATCAGTCACCCCTAATATTAATTGAATTGTTTCAACATAACCTTATAAACGTTTCCTATCTCACGGCATGTTACCTTTATCAGGTCATGATGATATTGCACTTTTTGAATGACGTCGCTAATGACGCTGAATCAACAAAAAAATAAAAAATTACGTCATAATTGCTAGTTTGAAGAATGTTTAACAATGGGTAAACTGATAAATAGAATACCAGGTTCGCGCCTTTCGATATCAAGTTTACCAGGCTGGGCTTTTAGAGCGCATGTTGAATCGCTCGGCAAGCCTCGCGATGTCAACAAGCGTTATCAAAGCCTTGCCTGGTAAACTTGATATCAAAAGACACTCACCTAGTATTCTCTATATACATATCAACACGAACATTGTATTTCGAGGAGAACATCGCGGCTCATCGATAGTCACTGGTTTCAATAACTAGCCTTGTTCACCATTGTAACCTCATTATACTTACATCTGTAGATACTGGCGCAAATAGCAAAGTATAAACATTATATCATGTACATAATTTCTTTGATAGCCAACGCTCAATGTGATATGGCTTACTATTCAAAGACAAGCAGCATCAACATAAGAACATACCTCAACAGGAGAGATCAACATACATTGTAACCACATAAAACTTTGTTGTTAGCGTACCTATTATATTTTGATAAAAGTGCACCCGTTTTCACGCGGTGCATGCCCATAATTATTGCATTTTGTATGTGGTCAGGCCCACAGGGTTTATCTGTTGGATATCTTTTGCTCCGGTATTCAGTTTCATATACTGATGAGTCCTTATCTTTGTTTTATCTCCTTTTTTATATCTTTATTAGCATGTAGATGATGCATTGATAAGTTAGGGATCTTACATGCGAACCAAACATCTATCTATGTGTTTGGATCGACATTAGAATAAAGGGTGAGATTGGTACCGTTTAACATGTTTAAACCCTCCAGTATTGTTTTTACTTACCGTTCCAAGGCGTTGCATCTTTTGTGGACCCTGTTTTGTTATTTGTGTTTCGTGTTTGTCTTTGTTATACTGTCTTGTCTGTTCCTTGCAATCACCTGCTGGAAAAGAGCTGACCTCTTGGCTCTCTTGTGAGTGATGTTTTCTTGTGTTTTTGTCACTTTCCCATTTGGTGTCCCGGGTCAGGTGTCTGGTACTTGATTGTATCGATTGCTGATCTTTGCCTTCTTCCATACATTGAAAAGATATTATTTGGGCATAGAAAGTAATAAAGACACATAACGTTTAGAGGTTTAAAACTAAACTAGTTTCTGGCAAAAATAGGATGCATACCTATAAAAAAACATGGGTCATCTTATTCTGAAGTAGGAACATTAGATTATCTTTATTAGACTGACTCCCATCGTCACTCTTAATAATTATACTCAAACTTATTTTTTATAGATTCCTCAATCTTATGATACCTGAGTTAGACGAACGTAAGTTCTAAGAACTAAAAGAAAAGACAACTCTGATTGGAAAACAATGTTTGGATTATGATGTTTGAAAAGTTTTACAAACATCTTTATAAATGTATGAACATATGACTGGGAGCTAGTCTACATCTTTATAAGTATATGTTTCATCTTAAGCTGAAACAAGAACATAAGACTATAATTGGAAACATATATATATATAAGATGAACCACACATATATATATATATATATGTGTGTGGTTCATCTTAGTCTGAAACAGGAACATTAGACTATATTTGGAAACATCTTTATACATGTATGGTTCATCTTAAGCTGAAATAGGAAAATTAGACTACATTGGGAAACATCTTTGTATAAGCGGAAAGAGGAGTATTAGGTATTAGACTTTATTTGGAAACACCTTTATAAACATTTGTTTCATCTTAAGCTTAAACAGGAACATTAGACTACATTTGTATATTTTGAAACATATTTATAAATGTATGGTTCATTTTAAGCTCCAACAGGAACATTAATTAGACTATATTTGGAAACATCTTTAATAATGAATAGTTCATCTTGAGCTTAAACAGGAACATTAGACTTATGGGTGTCTACAAAGGTTTAACAAGTAATATATATATATATATATATATATATATATATATATATATATATATATATATATATATATATATATATATATATATATATATATATATATATATATATATATATATATATATATAACAATAACAGTATTCATACTCATATTAAATAGCATCTCACATGAACTATGCATGCTATCAGCAATCCCCGCGGTCATGTAGAAGTATCATCCAAAATCCACAACCATGAAAGAAATCTGTATTAATATAGAGGATCTTACATAAGATCTTACATAAGTCTTATTGACTTTACTAAACGAGCTGAGGAAAAGCGATGAAATGCGAGGCTTGCCAAGCATTGTTTCACTTTTTCGCAACGAGTTGAATAAATTCAATAAAACAGGAGCACGAATATTAGATTATATTTATCATATGACGTTAAAATTATTTGTAATTGCGTATTGGTATAAAAACGTCCAGACTTTGCCGTACGCGACGTTGTGTTACCATAATTTGTTAACCACATGTATGTGGTTTATCGATTAAAAAAAAAAAACGCGACGTTATATCGTTCCCAGACGCGATGATATGATAAACTGAGTTTACTGAGTTCCAAGGCGGTACTTCTTTTGCGGATCTTTTGCGTTTTTGTGTCTTGTGTTTCTTATACTATTGCGTCTGTTCATTGCTGTCTTGTGGTCACCTTCTGGGAAAGGGCTAACCTCTTGGCTCTTGTTGGTGATGTTTATTGTATTTTTGTTACTTTCCCATGTGGTATCCTGGGTCAGGTGTGGTACTTGATTGTATCGTTTCCTGATCTTTGTCGTCTTTCGTACTTTTATATAATTTGGAGTGCCATGCTATAATGGTTAGAATGTAAAGACATCTAGCCTGGTTCCGATGGGAAACTAGTTTGGCTTAGTGTATGTCAATGCTTAATATTTTAAGCATGGAGGCAATTAAGACATCTTCATCTATGCAGTTAACGCAATGGTATTCCCTTTGCTGAACCAGCTAATATGTTTTCTTTAGAAAGGATAAACTCGTTTAATGTAGCAGAAAATAGCAATAATCAAAAAAGTTTACTTTTCCCATGAACAACATGTATATGAAAAGACGCAATGTTTCGTTGGTTCTTTCTTTGTTAATATTATTGAAAATGTATTAATATGTTGTACAAAAATGATAAAAAATGGTAAAAACCCGAATATGACTAAGACAGCTTTGACAGTAACATGCATAATAGGGTCATGCTAGACTCGTACTAAATAGAAATTGATCATAAATGCAAGTCAGAGCCATTTTGATTTGAAATGCGACTATCTAAAACTTCAAAATACTTTTTTACGTGATCTTCAATATTTAATGTCGCCTTAGATACAATGTAGCATTTAAAACAAATGCTTACACATAGCTGAAGTCATGTCTACAAAACATAAAACGATGTTTAAGACTTAATATGGGGCCCGTCTTCCGCGTGGACATTTGTTGACACATTCTTGATGCAATCTTTCATCCGAAAAAATGAGGACGATATTCATTGTCGTGTGCCCAGCATACCAGTGTCTGACTTAGGAATGTTTGCATATATTTACAGCCATGATACTAGTAGGTGCGACAGGCAGTTGATTTATCCATTGGTCCAGATAAACACAAAATGAATTTGCATTGCATTTTAGCATTCCCTTGACTTGCCTTCGAACCACCATGCTCAACTAAGGAGATGAAATATCAATGCATAACAACCAAATATATATAACCAACTACTACTGAAGTTCTGTTTTCAGCCGGAAAAGGTGACCGATTATCCCGACTTTTTATTTCTTAACATACTAACACACATGCAAATACTTCACTACAAAAACTTCATTTAATAATATGATGAAAAAGCATTGCCAATCTTACCATTTCCAAAGAAAAATTAATGTGTGTTTAATCGGTCGCTCTTGAATTACGCCATCATATCTAGGTACCTTATAAAAAGCGACAGCTACACAACAGTGCCACCTAGTAGCTCTCACTGAACAAGGGAAAGGAATTTTCGTCTAATAAATTCCATTCAAACGACAAAAACTGCATTATGTTTTGGGTACTTAAACGAACCGTCTCATCTCAGTTCCCACCCTCGCATTCATGATAGATTTGATAGACTTGGAATGGAGTGAACAGTTGCAATAATCAGCATGTTTTTCGTGTTTTTATAGTTTTAAATTAAGAACTAACTTTAGATTGCTTTATTTCGATATTTCTGAAATATGCTGACCAAAATCTTTATAATCTGAATTCTGGTTCTGATGACATGCTTTTTACTCATTTGTTATCAGAGTAAACCACGCATAAATCACAACTATATATACATCTTAATAAAAATGAATACGAAACATTTATGTTTAATGACTAAACATGCCTTTCCTTAAACTATATTTAACCCTGAACGCAGATTAAGTCGGATGTCATACGATTCAAATAGGTTTCCTAACACCACCCCGACTAGAATTTGAACGCTAAATGAAAAAAGAAATGACATGACTCACTTATTTCTATGCAATGCGTACGCGACCAATACGGCATTCCACGAGGATAGTTCGCAAACATCATTTGATTATTTATGACTAAACAACCATTTCGCTTGTTGAATTGACCTTTAAATAATGTATTCGTATGAAAATAAATTTCTTATACCTACCACAGTAACGAACTCTTTTTAATGCGCAAGCATAAATCTATGTGCAAAATGTTTTCTTTCAACGTAATTATAGGGATTTCAGCTAGCATTGTTTTATCAGAATGTTGTAAAATGGTTTTATAGACTGCTGTTGCAAGTATCCTTGTAAACAGTGAGTAAATCATGAGTTGTCTCCCTTAAATATATGTGTACCCAAGGGTTTTGGGGATCTGGGGATCGGGGTTATTTATTTTCAGGGAGCTTGGAGCACTGGTAATTATTTTCATGGATCTGGGGAGCAAGCTCATAGTTTGGGGGAAATAGGGAGCCCTGCAAAAAGTAAAAAAAAAAATCTTTGGTTTCTGTGGGGCTGTCCCCAGACCACCCTTGTCTAATGTAGATGTATTTACTTTCGTACTAATAACATGCTTATCTGGATTGATATTGGAGAAAGATGTGGCGAATAATTTTGATTTGTGTGGATTTATAAAATTGTTGATATTTAGGTTGATAATAACATATTTTGGAACACTGAGGATGCGCAGGATTCAACTATTTTTATAAAAAAAAAATCCGGACTACCTTAGCACAAGTATAAATCCACATTATTAGCAATGGTGATCCATATGCTCCAGTTATTCACATGACAACTAAAGCAGTCCTGCATCGGACTGTATGTCCATTCACAGGGCCACAGAAAAGAAGACCCCATAAAATCCCACTGGTGCTGGTTGCGAATACGATATGGTATACGTATCTATGGCATCTTGCAGGCTCGGATCGAGTCAATTGACCAATCCATCTTTCAGCAGATTGAGACATACCAATCACTGCCAAATGTCACCATTAACTAGGCTGTTGGATTATTAACCAGGATCCCATGGTCAGTGTCGTCCATCTTCTATTAATTACAGGACTTATACTAAAGGCTGCACCTAATACTTTGAATGGTAAAGACCCTGTGTGCCCACGTATTTCAGGATTGATGTTTGGGGCCTTAGGGGTGTTGGGGATCTGGGGAGAATGGCCATTTATTTTCAGGGAGCTGGGGAGCACTGGTTATTATTTCAGGGGAGCTAGGAAGCAAGCTCATAATTTTGGGGTATAGGAAGCCATGTCAAAAGGCAAAAAAAATAAGGAAAAGCCTCCATTTTGTTTGATTCTAAATGTATTTATTTTCATACTAACATGCTCGTCTAGATTGGTCGGAGAGAGAACTATGGCAATTGAGTTTTCTTGTTGATTTTTTCCTTAAAATTGATGATTTTTAGGTTTGTAATAACATACTTTGGGACGCCCCAGATTGCACCAGATCACACCATTTCCGGGGGAGCATGCCCCGGACCCCCCAAGCAACAGTGTGTGTACACATTGTTACAGGACCACCTACACACCTGCTATTCTATTATCTTTTAAGGTAATTAGCCCTTTTAAAGGAATTTTTGAAAAATGCTTATCAGACATATACTTACTTGATTTAACTGTAGTTAAACAAGCGTATAGGTTCTGATAGCAATTGTAGAAAAGACTTTAAATAGTTAAATGCTTTCACTAAAGTGTCCGGAAAAATTAATTCAAGCTGTTGGAAAAAAAATCAGCCCCTGTTCTCCAGAAAAGACGATTGGTATGTCTCTGAACCTCCAAGCCTACTCTACCAGGTACAGCAACAACATTTTAAGGATGGCCTCATACTTTGAGCCATATATATTGCATTTCTTTGAAATTAATTATATGTCATGTATTCCATGGCAAAGACCTGTCTTCACATGTATAAGACAAAATATTAAGTGATCATTAAGCCATGCGCTCCTATATTTTTAAGTATGTGATTTTATCCTACGGAAAGATAAATACATTTTGGGGAGAATTGGCTTATATTTTTGGGGATTTGGGGAGAAGCTGAACTATTTTTAGGGATTTGGGAAGCGAAGGCAAATACTTTTAGGGAGACAAGGAAATTATTTTCAGGGAGACGGGGCGATGAATGCATTATTTTCAGGGATCAAGGGAGCACAGCCCCCCCCCCCCCCCCTGGAGGGCCTCATGTTTGAGCATATTTCCTCTCTGCAGCAGAGAAAACAGTTCAGCTCGATCAAACATTTGATTTTAGTCTCCAGCTTGTCAGAGAGCAATGTTGCTTGCAAGATGAATATCGCCATTTGTTGTGTGATAGACTGAACCACCCATTTCTGGCTGGTATGACTGCCAGCATCTTGTGTAACAATGAGCAAGGGACAAGCTTGTCTCTCAAGGTAATGTTTCACTGTCAGTGGGCTCTCCCACGAAGATTGGGGTTCATGTACCTCTTCAGGCTGCAACATGTGGCAATGTCTTTCTTGTTAGTTGTTTATGTTGGGGATTATTTCCATCCATTCAGCAGTAGCCTTTTAAATATTGTGACTTGTCTTTTGGAATTCTCTATTTCCAGTGGAACTTTCTCGGTAGCTCCTGTGACTAGAACATGTAGGTTTTTAAGGTGGATATTGGCTCCAATCTTCAACAAAAACTTTAATTACAGCAGCATGTTGTTATTGACCAGTGCAACATGAAGCACAGTGGAAACGGTGATATTGCCTATGCTATTGACAACTGGCCTACAATACGCACAGACATATTCATATCTTTTCCCGCTGCTTGCAATGATGTGAATTTTAAGCATGGACGGTTATGATTCATTCCCCCGTGAACACTTAAGGATGGTGACGAGGAAATCTGGTGATATATATTTTCTACCTGTACACCACTCAATTCTCCCTCAAAACCCATGGGTGGATTCCAAGCTGTACACTCAGCAAAATTTCTAATTGGTCACCTTACATTTTTACGCTAGTTTTGAAAGTAAGACTCGGTTAAACGAAATTCATGCTTCTATAAATCAACCAACGCTTTACCGAGACTCTGCAGGTCATTTCATTTAAAAAGTACTGGTACTTCTTGTACAGACGATGCTAGAGTAAAGGTACTCTCAATTCGAAAAGTCACATTTTTTACAATATGTAATATTCCAAAGAGACGCTATCCATTTGTAGTTTTGTTCTTTGAAGATGTTTCTGACTGCTGAGATTTAAGACGAACACGCTTCAAATAATTTGCTTCATTCGAACTTCTCGTTTCTGTTACGTAATAGCATGAAGACAAACATTGCCAGCAGCTAAATCATAGAAATTCAGCTTTATGCATGCAGTTTACATAGGAGGTTCACACTGTTCTGTACGCCTTATTATCTACGACACGGCATTGAAATTTTCGGAGAGTATGCATTACCACTGGACGTCACTGTTCTAGTTTGGAAATTGGGGGAAAATGCAAAGTGTTGTCAAAAATGATTTTTTAAAGTTTTGCATCCAAACCAGAAGTGCACAGCAGCAGTGAAATGTTTGTCTTCACAAAATGGAGGAATCATGTTCTATTCTGTTTGGCCTATCTTGTTTAGATAAAATAAAATGCATACAACAATTATAGCACGAGTTACTGATAAAGTTTAAAAATCACGAAAACTGTAATATTTTAAAAAATGCGTAAGTCACAATATCAAGTGTTTGGTGTTTTTTGAAGTCGGCAAACCCGGTTTATTACCGACTGCACATAAATTTGATATAAAATTTCAAGCAAAACCATTTTTTTTATCTAAAAAACATATTTTTGCATTTTTAATTAAAAAAAACTGTGGATTGAAAGACAACTTTTCTAAAAGACCGTTAAGTTTTTGCCCATTAAATAGCACATATTCAGGCAAAAATTCAGTTCAATAATTTTAGCGCTTGGTCAAAAAAAAATGAGTTTAAAAAGTGACCAATTAGAAATTTTGTTCAGTGTATATGGTTGGATAACCTGCACACTAGACATCGTTAAACGATCGAAACAGAAGATGTTGCTTTGTTCCTGTTGGGCTGGAAATCTTGCTTGCACAGGGTAGTAATGTGAATATATAGAGCGGAAGGTGTAAAATGTTTGATCAAGCCATGTTTCATATTTTTGTGAAGTATCAAGTGCGTCTGTGCTTAGCTTTGATGATCCAAATAGTTTATCATACATGCTATCTATATAATTTTCACAGCTTTTTGGACTTTCGCTCTTATCTCCTGAACCAAGTTTTTTCACCCCATGCTGTCCCCAAGAAGTTGGTGATCTAGAATTTGGACTCCTGTATCTTCGGGTGAACTTCCATGCTTTCACTTTGCTACTCTATATAGGTTCTGGCCAAAGCATTTCCTCAATCTCTTCAATTTTATGAACTTCTACTGGAAATGGTTCCAGACTTGAGACAATTTGCGGTTGTTCTACTGGTATTTCCACGATTAGTTTGTCTGACGTTTAATCTAGAGAAGCAAGTCCCTCTTCCCTATTTTCTGCAAGTATATTCGCAGACTTGCTGTCTGTAGAAGAAAAATAGTAAGTGAGTATGATCAGGAAATACCACAATCACAAACCGCAGACAACCCCGTGGCACCGCGAGGAAGAGCTGCTCAACCATCACGAGATACCAGGAAGACAAATTTAGTAAAGCAACCAGCTCTCTCTTCCCAATCAAGATGATTGCAATACTAGAATGGACATATAGTAAAGTACAATAAAACATAGAACAATTACAGACTCCCACAATGGGAGTAACAAAAAACAAAAAAGTCAACAGCAACAGAACCACCGCCTTAGAACAGACAGCAGCCTAAGCCACCGGGGGGCTTAAATGCATTTTACTGGTGCCAAATCTTCGCCCTAGATTCTGCTGTTGTTGAAGTACAAGAAATGTTCAGCTCGTATGGAGGCCATCTAACTAATGCAATGTATCATGATTGAGAAACACTCTAATCAAATTAACACACCATGATGAAACAAAGAAATGGGCTCATGACTCACAGATAGTCTGGGCTAAAGAAAACCTCAAGTTGAGCCACGGTGGGTCCAGCTACAGATAAGCATCAGGCACCAACCCACCGATTAAAGCTTTACGTCAGAGCGGTCATAGAGTCTGAGGCCTGACCCACCGTCGTGCGATTAAAGAGGAAACCATAGCTTTAAATCGTGATTGGGTTTAAAAATAGGCATGCAGACTGTCGCATGATATCCAAGTTATATCCAACCCTTATATAACGTTTTACTATCTTTTTGAAGTGATCATTAAAATAAGGTTTTCCAACAATTCGTTTGAATTTATAAACTAGATCACCATAAATATATGTTCTGATATGCCATGTTGCAGAAGAGTTTTTAACCCAATATCGTATTTAACAATTAACTCTGAGTGTCTGTGGTAGAATTTAGAAAATGCTTTTCGAATTTTATGATATCTATATCCTTGTTTTGATAACTTAGCGGTTAAAAATAAGTTTCTGTTGTTGAAGTCCTTGTTTTTATAACTTAGCAGTTAAAAATAAGTTTCTGTTGTTGAAGTCCTCAACATAAGAACATACTCTAGCAAAACGAATAAGCTGAGAAATATATACACCATAGGAAGGAGAGCGAGGAACATCTCCATCAAGAAAGGGGGAATTTACTATTTCAAAATTAAAATCATCCCGTTTATCATAAATTTTAGAAGAGACTATGCCATTTGTTATTGAAAAGTTCAAGTCCGAAAATGGAGCTTCAGTATCAGAAGAATTCGCCTTATTTAAGTGAAGTTCAGTGGGATATATCTGACTTACCATTTGTTCAAAATAAGGATTATCAATATCAAGTAAGTCATCTAAATATCTGGAGGTTGAGTTAAAAGCTTCTATAATATCAGTTTGATTATTGTCAGACAGAGACAACATAAAGTCTCTCTCATAACAAAACAAAAACAAATCTGCAACAAGAGAAGCACAATTAGTACCCATTGGAATACCTACAATTTGTCTATATAATTTCGATCCAAATCTTATAAATATATTGTCCAAAAGATAATGGAGCGCATCACACATTTTCTGACATGACCACAATTTCTATCGTGTAGGTTGTTCAGAAGTAAAAAAGGCATTTTTATTATAACAAGCCAAATAAAGTGAGCACTCTCTGTTAAATGTTTGTTCAATTAATTCTGTTAGTTTTTCTTTGATTAGATTATGAGGCAATGTAGTATAGAAAGTAGAGAAATCATATGTAGACAAAACAGATACTAGAAAACCTCTAGACTTCAATTTATTAAGAATTTCACCTGAATTTTTAATAGACCAAAATAAATTTTTACCGTTTCTTTCATAAACTGTTGTGCAATATTTAATGACATGGTTTTTAATCGCAGTGAGGCAAGAAGTCAAACGAATAGACAACTCAGTAGTTGTACATGCACTAGAATTAGCAATAAAACGCGATTTATAGGGCAGTTTATGAAGTTTAGGTAACCAGTATAACGTAGGAAGCTTGCTATGGTCCTCATCAACAAATTACCCAAACTTAGCTGCCATATGGCATCGATGCCTATCAACGATAGACGTCTCGTCAAGCCTGTTCTGCTCATATGTTTTAGCAGTGCTAAGTTCTTGCTTTAGGGTGTTAATATAGTATCTTTTTCAAACGACCACAACATTGAGTCCTTCTTCTAAACTAGTGAATTGCTATCTTTGTTGGTGTTGATTGCTAAGAGGGGCTGAATTGTTGATACACAGTAAGTAAGTAAGTAAGTAATAGTTTATTAAAGTGTCACATATCAATTATACATCTATAAACATATAATACATTTTAAAATTGATACCCAGCCAGTATATGGCTTACGAGAAACTATTTGTTTGCATTTAACATTTACAAC
The DNA here is from genome assembly GCA_964019695.1 of Loripinus fragilis. Classification (NCBI taxonomy): domain Eukaryota; kingdom Metazoa; phylum Mollusca; class Bivalvia; order Lucinida; family Lucinidae; genus Loripinus; species Loripinus fragilis. The sequence goes on along the minus strand of OZ026523.1, from coordinate 82,302,394 downwards.
ATATAAAAATCAAAGATAATACATGTACATGCATAAAATTGTTAAAAACAGTAAAAGTAAGTACATACATTACTAATAATGTACTTTAAAAGGACTCTTTTTACATTTTAAAACGATTTATGTATCACAGTTGATCTACGCCTCCTGTTCATTTGCAATAAAGTTGAGGCTATTTTAGTCTGTAAAATGTCAGTTTTCATTAAAAATATTAGTTTTTCAGAGTCAGACATGGATTCGAAATTTGTATTTACATCTGATGCATTTTGAAAGAGTTCGTGTCTTAAGTCGCTATAGAAACTACAAGAGATCAGCAAGTTTGTTTCATCTTCTATGACGGATGCTTCACAGAAGCCACACAAGCGTTCATTTAAAGGTGTTTTTTGGCTTAGTGAATCTACCCGTTTCAATGGCTAAGGGAAGATTACAGCTCCTAAATCGGGCAAGAATGCGTCGGTGATCCCGTCTCATATTTGATTTAACATAACACTCTGTACTAAGGGTAGTTTTGTATGTTCTATATGTGCGTAATTTGTTCCCGTTAGATTCATCTCTGCCATTACACATCGGGTTGTGTCATTTGTGTACCCCACCTGGACTAAAATTTCCATCGATTTTATGACTCCACAATTTGTTTTGATGATAACGCGGGAATGGTTAATTGGTTACACTCGAGCTGACATGGACGATGTTCTATTGAACTCTCTGCGTGGTAAAATGAATACCCCTATAACGGACAGTGCCCATGTGACGGCTGTCTACTATCTGGAGCATGTCCACTTTCTTCTACTCCTGTCTTAATCTGTAAACCGCATGTCTTATCCCCATGTTTGTTAAAAAAGTAGGCGGTGAATTGACCTGATTAATTCCATGGATCTGTATCAACAAAGTCTTGACTTTCTTTATAATTTAGCCAGCCTTTAAATTTTTATTGGCCTAAATAGATTAACCTAGAAAACTCACAAACTGGCAAGAAGAATGACATGGATTTCAGTTTGATGAAAGCCGAAAACAGTAAAATGCAACAAAAATTATGCCTCCTTTTCTCGCTTCTGTATCCTTATAGGCTGGACTAATAAGTCTGATTTTTCATAATCCACTTTTATAAACTGGCCAATTTTTGCCAAAAATTTAGCGATAGATTCACATTAAACATGATTTTCATAAGATTGCAAGTAGGGTTCTGTGTTTGTCTTTGTTTCGTTGTGCATTACTGTGTGTCATTTCTAGCTTTGCAATCATCTTGAAAAGGACGAGAGAGTGGGTTGCTTTACTATTACTGTGTTATAGATGTCTTGTTACAGTAAATGTTCTGTGACTCTTTCTCACGGTGCCGTGGGTTAGTCTGCGGTGTGTGATTGTGGTATTACCTGGTCATACTCACTTACCTTTTTACATGTAAATACACCTGAATATCACTGACCGAAACCCATAACACTTTCTCAATACTTTGACTAGTTGGTCTTCATTCCCTTGAGTCGATCTTGCAGTGTCACAAAATCTGTTTACACCTGCAAAATCCTGACAGAACCACTACTTCCTTGGTTTTGTCACAGCACCATTGAAGAGAAATAAGTTATAACATTTCCTGCGTAGCTCTGTAACCTTTTCAGACTCGGTACCAAGCATATAGAATTGGAAATTTAACTTCGCAATAGCTTGAACATCTGCTTCAGTCTAATAGTCAATAGTAATGTGTTGTGCATTTTCTAGACTGGTGACACCATCTACACTAGTTTTACCACATATGGCGGAATAGTTTCTTTCAAAGTAATAATAGAGCTATTATAATTAAAGCGAGCAATGTCGAGTCTATACAAATATATGAAAGTTGATGTATATTTTATGAACATATTTTTGCATCCAAAAACTACTACGAAACAGTGTTAGCGAGAAAAGCCCCTGCTATAGATTTTATAGGTACTCTACCTCAAACTGAGGTAATGCTACCGTGTTTACCCTCTAGACTGGAAAGATGCTCAATTGTTTCTCCATTGAACAGCATGTGATTATTCTGGCCGTTTTTGTTTTGTTTTACAACCTATACAGTGTTCAATGTTTCTATTACATGTACAAATTACTGGAACTGCTTAAATCACTTCTTTCAACGGTTACACTCACGAAAGGGTTCCACATGTTTAAAAGAAGAGACACCGTCCCAAATTATCATCAAATAACAGACGGCACTATCGAAAGTATCAGCCTTCTTCACGGTGCCATGGGTTTGTTGCAGTTTGTGATTGCGGTATTTCCTGATCATACTCACTGTTTTTGAAGATCTGTCAAACATTATTGCTAATACTTCTGCATTCTTAATCAAACGATCAAGAGAAAATTATATGAAAAAGTGTACTCAGTACCTAAAGTCGATTTTCCCTTTTCTTATTTAGTTTAGTATCAATTATTATATTGGAAATGGATGTCCCAAAGCATTTCATTTAGATTCGTTGGCTTTCTAAACAAGAGCGAAAGGATGTCAGTTACTTGTGATTGTACCAGTTATGTCATCTATTATTGTAAAACTGTCTGTTTGTAAGATATCATAATTTTGCTAAGACATTCACGACATAGGAAATCAGTAGAATTAAAGCTTTGTTAAATGAAGAATTTCAGATCAGCTCGTGCCAATCCCATCCGCTGTACCTATCTGTACAGTATACTGTAGATTCGGAAATTTTCGGGAGAATTTTATTTTCGCGAATAGAATTAAAAGACATATAAGAAACGTGAAAAATTCGCGACTAAGGCAAGATTTACCTATATGAATAACCGACAGAGTGATTTTGCCATTTCGCGAGGGTTTCATTTTCACGGAAGTTCGCATTCGCGAAAATAAAGTCCTCTCGAAAATTTCCGACTTTACAGTACTTAATGTACAGAGTAAACGTCGTGGGTGCGACCAGACTGCAAAACTGAACAGTTTATGGAGGGCTATATTATTTTACGTGCATACGCGTACGTAAATAAAGAAACTGTTTTTTCTTAAGCCGGTTTCAATTTTATTTCCTTGTCAAAAGTGCCGGATATGATTCTAATATCTGCTATACAATATAACTAATTCAAAACGAAGCTATGTAACTGGTTTCTTTCATGTTAACTTGATGGCTTAAAAGCCTGCTTTCATACTAAGCATGAAATTTGCCATTTGATAGCTTCCGTCCGTCAAAGATAAGTAAATGTTTTTCCTCACCATGAAACTTCAGACAAATTACGCAAGCGTGACTCTAAATTATATAACCCCTTTCAAGGTGTCAAGAAAACAGTGACATAAAACGACTCAAAACCCAGGGGTTTGTTGCAGAAGGAACGTATTTAAAATGTTATCAATTTTAATAAGTATGGTGTAGCTGTTAACTCCGAGGCAAAACAATACATACTTCACTACCAGAATGGTCTGTTTAAAATAAACAAGTGAGTTTGATAAGGGAAAACCACAATCACACACTGTAGACCAACCCACGGCACCATGAGGAAGAGCCACAGAACAAAACTGAAATTGACCGGTCCAGTTGATAAGAGTGGAAAATCCTATTCGGCTTAAAATGGTTAACATTCTGATCATTTGCATCTTTTGGGTTCTCATAGAAAACAGAATGCCGATAAAGCTCGAGTTAGGGTACATTGTACGTGAGGGCTGTTAGAGATCGCACCTGCTTGTGTTGTACCATGTAGGGTTGGTAAATCGATACGCAATGTGGTGGGTTTTTGTTTACATATTCGGATACTCTTATGTGCCAACTGCAGCTGAAGGTTGACTTTCAGTTTGCCCTAAAATCATAGATTTCAAATGTACTTTCTTGTCTGGACAGAAGTGAAAGATTATTATTTACATGTATGTGATTTGGTCAACTGGTGATATCACGATACCCAATCTGATTGCCATGGCGGCCATCTTTAAAATAGATATGCGACTTCATCTCACAAACCGCTTGCCAGTTAAGGCTAAAGTAGATAATTATGGATGTTTAGATTTCTTCAATGGTGGCGTCACAATAAGTAAGGGTGCAAATATCAGGAATCATTTGCTTTATGACGCGCGTACATGTATGTAGACGTCACGACGTTAAAAACAACATGGCAGCGTGATCGCATTAGACAGCTGATCGGCATGAATACTGTTAACCCACTGAGGCTGCGATGGTGGCTATATTATGAACTCAAGATGAAACGTTGATCGTTTTATGTTACATGTATGGCGTTGGTTAAAACACATATTCTGTAAATGACATAGTGCTTTTCAATCGGAACTGCCTTGGCCAATTCCGTGGAATCAGACCTCGGATGTGCATCAAGGATCTACTTTGATAACGTGACGCTAACGTTACAATAGCAAAACGACGACGTCATAGAAACCATGCCAATACAATAACAAGTGTGATTGCACAAACGGTTATAATTGAAGTTTATGTTTTTTCAGTAAAACATCGCTATAGCGATATTTTATTGAACAATACATAAAATTCATTTATTCTGCTGATTACAGTTTTCGGATAGTCAGAAAAATGGATTTTCTAGGGCTGAACTAATTTTCCTTACGCCAGTTCCGGCTAACAAAATGGAGCTTTTTCGTAAATAGTACTACGCGTAATGCGCCTTGCGTACAATCGAGGCTTGATTCGATTCTCGAATTGTGCCGGACTTTCCCGATTGTGCGCTTCTGTCAAGCTCATGTGGTTAAAGTAGATGCAGCGTAAACGGTGCGATTTACCATAATCAGATAGTCGTGTCTCCTAATATAACTTGCAGAAACATTTGCAAACATTGGCGTTTCAATTACCAGTGGAAAGCTTGATCAAGACAAATGCGAATAAAATAGCTATCCCGGGCAGGGATAACAATAAAAAGGATAAAGGGAGCGCTGGATCCCGCTGATATGAGAATGACGGGGTATGTCTGATGAAAACTATAATTGGCTGTTTCAAATCACCAACGTCATCTGTACCATTGCCAACATATGATACGTTTAGATAATGAATTCGATATTATTTCAAACAATTTATCAACCATGTCAACAAGCTTGCCGTTACAGTTACATGTAGTCTTTTTAGATTCTAAGTACATCTAAAAGGAATTAAATGTACTGGATTCGGTTTTAACCTCCAGCCAAATCTCTTAATTCAGAGTCGTCGGGACTTGAGGTTTTATTTCGAATGATCAGTTATATACACATAAATGTGTAACCTATATAACCACCAAAAATGATTTTTTATCATTTGCTTTCCTATCAAACATATATTTTGGTTGTGTAAAAATAACGTCTCAGGAAGACGTTTATACACCCCAAAACATTATGTTTTTAAGACAGTATTAAAAATAGTTCATAAAATGTCCATACTCTCTGAATCCATTTAGTACCAAGTTATAGGAGTTCGAATTTTCGAGGTTTTAACCTATTACGAAAGATAAGGGAAACAGTTCCATCTATATATGTCTACATCTATTATCGTTGAGTAACTTCAACGTAGTTCCAAAACAGCATAAAGATAAACACGATACATTATACATATACTGTATAACTGTGTTTTAATTTCTGAAGCGCCATTTCTTTTTATGTGTGTTAACTCATTAAATACACCATAACTAAACATGTATATAGTGTGCTCCTGTATTATTTATATTTATTCACGAGTTGAGGAAAATCGGTAAAATGCGAGGTTTGTCAAGCATTTTATCGTTTTCGCAACGAGTTTAAAATTCAACAATACAGGAGCACGAAGGTTAGATTCTATCGCATTTATGGCGTAGAAATGGTAAGATTTTGTCATTACAATCTCAACGTTGTTATTGGCGTCATTATACAATTGTTACATTACATTGAGGTTGACATCAGGATTTATTATATAACCTATAAATAAGCATCTCTTCTGATTGGCCCAGATGCATATCCACTCAGGTCCATAAAACTACCTATCCCATGGGCTGTGGGTTTTTCCCATTCAATATTAGTTACTAAAATTAGACTTCATAGAAACATTCCATACAGGTGTGATTTCAGCATGAAATTGCATGATTTGCTGTAAATACAATTAAGTGAGTGACAGCAGCACGAAATTCACAAGATTTGGTGTTTAACCATATACATATCATTCAGACTTTACTGTTGACTATAGTAGTTAGCAGAAAACTTAAATGAACTAATGAATTCTTCCTCCTTGATTGATGCAATAAACTTGGAATGGTCCATTGTATAATTCGAGGGGCCACAGGTTTTAATTTCTAAATAAAGTTGCAGTTTTATCTCAGAAGATCATTTTTGTCTTAGCAAACAGTGTAGACCCTGATGAAATGCCACGTTATGCGGCATTTAATCTGGATCCTCTGACTGCAGTTGTAATTACAAATAAAGTATTTTAACTGTATGAAATCAGCTAGTCATCAAGTAAAACATATATTCAAGACTGTCCAAGACATAGTCCATGGCCAGGATTTTGTTGTTGTTTTTTGTTGTTTTTTTGTTTAGAGAAATTATATAATAAAACAATTGTTGACTATTGAGGCATTGGACATGATGTGATGTCAACCTGAGAATACCAATAATGAACTCGGCTCCGCCTCGGTCAATATTGGTACTCTCAGGTCGACATCACATCATGTTCACTGCCTCAATAGTCAATAATTGTATATTGTCAATCCGCGAAAGTGATGTCCTCAATGGCGTAGCCGAGATTGGCATCACTCTCGGAGGTTGACAAATCCTGATATTAACCAAAAAGAATTTATCAATTGTTTTGTTATATGACTTTTTTAGTCTGTAATTAGCAGTGGACAGGTACACATGACTTTTGTCAATGCTATATGACAGCTAAAAATAGCTTTGGGATTCCTGACATCAGATGTAAAATAAGCTGTGGACAGGTAAACACGACTTTTGTCAAGACTGCCTTGCAGCTAAAATAGTTTTGGGATTCATGACATCAACTTTTTAACATACCAAAGAGCTACATTTAGCAAGTACGAAAAGTTTAAACTAAAATTAGATGTGGACAGGTAGACATGACTTTTGTCAAGACTACCTGACATCTAAAATATTTTTGGGATTCCTGACATCAACATTTATGTTTCGCATACCAGAGAGCTAACTTTAGCAAGCAAAATCAAGCATGGGTGTTTGTACAAACCTATAGGGAGTTTCTGCCAATGACAGAAGGACTTTGCTGGCAGTCATATAACAATACAGAATGTTACTAAATATGTAAACCACTGATGGTTTATCGACTTTAATAAATGGTATTATATCACACTCAGAACAAATGAAAATATAACTTCTGGAATAAACATTATATTTAGCTAATATTTCCTAGTATTTCCCAAAATGTGCACACTCTACACTTTCAGTTCTTTAGTGCATTCTTTGCTTCCAAAGGATAACCTTTTTAAGAACATATTTGACTTCACTGCAGCTGGTGGCAGGGACTGTGCGGTGGCGGTAGAACGTCTCCTTGCCCTTTACTATAGTGAAGATTGATTCGATTGTAGAACATTGAAACCATTAGAGGGTCACTGATTAGGCCTAAATGGCTGAACCTAGTTAGTTTTGTCAAAGGAAAATTGTCAAAGGAAATTTGCACACTCTACACTTACTATTCTTTGATGCATTCTTTGCTTCCAACTGATAACCTATTCAAGAACATATTTCACTGACTTGTATATAAGAAATCGTTTAGGCCAGTTTCATGTTGCAAACCTCAACATGTAATTTCTGATTGGTGAAGCAAGTCGAATGTAATTTATTTTGATCCATCACCAAAAAAAACTCAAGCAGTTTTGTAGCCATCTCTTGAAAACCGGTGGTAAGCTCCGAGTTTGCTCCTTTCTAGTTCCGCAATCATCTTGCTAAGGTAGAAAGAGCTGGTAGTTTTTTAGCTGCCGTGTGACTGTCTGTGATCTGTGTCGTTTACTCGCTGTGCCATGGCATGGTCTGCAGTCTGTGACCCCCCCCCCCAGAAAAATCACAAAGCTATAGGGTTTCTAAGCAATACTGGTCCGGATCCCCTTAAATTCACAAAGCTACCAAGCCAACATTCAATGTTGGGCCATCATTCTGACAAAACTTTCTGGATCCGCGCATGTATACACTGAACCGAAGTTATAAGTGGCCACCGTAACATTTTTGCGCCCGTTCAGGGAGTAAAAATCACGCTTACAAAATTTTAATTCTATACAAATATCCATGGCTTTATCGAGACTCTGCAATTTATTTCATTTTAAAATGACTTGTAGATCTTACACTGACAAAGTCCGAGTTACAAAAAGTCACACTGTTAAGTGTGATAGAAAATATTCCACGGATACGCTATCCATTTATATTTTAATTAGTTTGCAGTTGTGATATCAGATGAAAAAGAATCAAAAGTTTTGTGACAATTGAACTCTCCATTTCTTTCAACATTAACATGAAAACAGCCACTAGCAGGAGCTTTAGCTTTAAAAAATAGTGAGTATGATCAGAAAATAGCACGATCACAAACCGCAGACAACCCCGTAGCACCGCGAGGAAGAGCCGCTCAACCATCACGAGACATCAGGAAAACAAATCAAGCAAAGCAATCAGCTCTCTCTTCCCCATCAAGATGATTGCAATACTAGAATGGACGTTAAGTAACGTACAACAAAACATTGAACAATTACAGACTCCCACAATGGGAGTAACAATAAACAAAAAGTCAACAACAACAGAACCACCGCCTTAGAACGGACAACAGCCTAAGCCACCGGGGCGGGGGGGGGGGGCTTAAGTGCATTTTACTGGTACCAAATCTTCGCCCTAGATACAATAACGAAAGACGCGTATTGTTCGAAAGTTTATCACGTAAGCTATTTCCAAACGTAAATTACAACACATTTATCGTATTAATGCCTGATTATATATGTACAATTTTACTAGAAGGCTCCGAAGATGCTTCATATGAAGAAAATACTTCGATTTTTGATGAGGTGTTCAAATATATAGACTCAAAACAGCGGTTTAGTACTTTCGAAGATATGTTTGACACCTCAACAGATAATTAACTCCTCGTTCATATAAATATACGAGTTCTGAGTGTCGCTGAGGAATCTTCGTCCTGGGCCCGGAATTACAATGCCTCCTTGTAGTTAGGCAGGACTTGGGCTAAGTTTTGATATTTCAACATGGTATATTAAATGCAAAATAAATTGCCTGGATCGATGCGGCATTTGTGGTCAAAGATTCAGAAAAGTTAAATCTACTTTGATTTTGGTTCTTCGCGTCCTGAAGGATCGATGCTTAACTTGGGTCTTCCTTGACTCTATGGAGGCATTGTAATTCCGAGCCCTGGTCATTATCTTCTTATCTGTGTGCGTGTATGGATGTGTCAGCATTGCTAACTTTGTTAAATACCTTAAAAAACGCGTTATTGGCACTATTGGGGCAACGTACGATTACGCACATTGGTTCTTTTATTTACTGCTTCAACATGGGGTGACTGCTCTCCCTACAGTTTTTACTTTCTCTTGTTTGTATTTGTCTGTGTGTCTGTCCATCTGTTTGTCTCTGTGTGTGCGTCTGTCTGTCTGTCTCTCTGCCTGTCTGGATGTATGTCTGTCTATCTCTGTGTCTCTCTGTTTATGTGCCTCTTTGATTGTATGTCTGTCTGTGCGAGTGTCTGTCTGTATGTCATTATGTATTATGTATATATGTATATTGTCTTTATTGTCATAAATGTATGTAAATTGTTACATGTAAGGAGACCAACTAGTAGCCCCAGGGCTGTTTGGAATCCTTGTAAAATAAATAAAGCATTAAATTAAATTAAATCAAGCAAAGCAACCAGCTCTCTCTTCCCCATCAAGATGATTGCAATGCAAGAATGGACACAAAGTAACGCACAACAAAACATAGAACATTACAGACTCCCACAATAGGAGTAACAATAAACAAAAAGTCAACAGCAACAGAACCACCGCCTTAGAACGGACAGCAGCCTAAGCCACCGGGGGGGGGGGGAGGGGGGGCTTAAATGCATTTTACAGGTACCAAATCTTCGCTCTAGATTCAGCTGTTGTTGATGTACAAGAAATGTTCAGCTCACATGGAGGCCATCTAACTAATGCAATGTATCATTATGGGGAAACACTGTAATCGAATTAACACACCATGATGAAGCAAATAAAAGGGCTTATGACTCAGAGATAGTCAGAGCTAAAGAAAACCTCAAGTTGAGCCACGGTGGGTCCAGCTACAGATAAGCACCAGGCACCAACCCACCGATTAAAGCTTTACGTCAGAGCAGGCATAGAGTCTGAGACCTGACCCACCGTCGTGCAATTAAACCCTGCAATTTGCATACAAACTTTGCATTGCTCTGTACGCTTTATTATCTGCCGCACGGTATTGAAATTTTCAGCCATTATTCATTATGAATAGGCGACACTGTGATGATGATTTTCGAAAATATCGGAAAATGCGGAAAATTAGCTTTTAAAAAAAATCTGTCATTAGCAAACATTCAAGTATTTAGTGTTTTTTCAATTCGGCTAGACGGGTTTGTAAACACCTGTACTTCAAATTGATTAAAACTGCAATCAAAATGCTTATTTTCTTCAAAAAGTTGATTTTTGCATTTTTGGACCCAAAATTGTGAAGTGATAGAAAACTCTTCCAAAGCACCGCTTAACTTTAGTCCATTAAAATGCACATATTTGGGCATAACTTCATTTCAATATCATTAGTGCTTATTTAGAAAAAATGAAATTGAAAAGTGGCCACTGATAACTTCGTTTCAGTGTATTAATGCATTGCAAACAAAAATGCATTGATTTGACAATAGTTGCATTTTAAACATGATTGACGACAACGCCTGAGTATATAAACGTTACCACATCTGGTCACAATAAATTAAGCCCCACCAGAAATTTTCCCATAGACTTAATGTTAATGCATTCATGTTTAATTTATCATAACATTTGACTGAATAAAGATTTTTCAATAAATTTTTAGCGAAGTAGCAGCAATGTTTCCTCTCAACATACGCTAGATTTCAGATTTATTGATAAGTTTTCCATAGAGCTCCACACATTCCAGTAAATGTCCCATTTCGTTCCCTATCATTCCTTTAGTAAAATTGGCCAAAAATTGGATACGATACTCTTGGAAAATTTAGCACATACCCAAAGAAAATCGGTATTTTCAATTCAATCTTTGTGTAATTACACCTAAGGTATTATTGTCTAACTTGGGTGAAATTAAAATTTTCAACTACCATCGATATTTTTGAAATAAACAACTAAACTTTGGGAATTTAACATTATGGCTATGTAAAAAGGTGACATGGGGCTTAACTTATGTTGACGAGTTTATATCACTAAATGGTTGTTATTGGAATTGTTACCAAACTTCTATTTGTTCCTTTTCTCTGAAATGATTGGATAAAGAATAAGCAAGTAAGCATATTGCAGATTTCATAACAGTAGATATCCAGCTAGGTTTGACAAAATTAATCAACTGCCACATTGTCAATGAGCGAGTTCTTAATATTCTGAAGGGGTCTGCTAATAAAATGAACAACGATTGTTTTAATATATCAGTTTGATGGACATTTCCTTGTAAAATGGCTTAGTTCTACAGTTTTGTCACGCTTTCTGTTCAATTTCCTTTTAGAAATAATTAATTTTGTTCCCTTACACTTGTATCTAACACGAATAAAGCAAATAGAATCTAGCCGAGAATGAACTTGTCAATAAGTGAATTAATGAAATCCACACTGAATCTGGCGAACCTCTGTTTGACGTATCAATAAGATTAATACTGATCTTGCGACTTAATTTGTCTTGGATGAATGTCGCGTTCCCATAATACTGACAATATTATCATTAGTTCTGCGAGACACATTTAGTTTCTGTAAACAGACACTGACTGGAGTGAAATCAAATAACAATTTGAATGGGATGAACTGCCCAATTGTCCAGCCTTCTGTTATTGATATCTTACAAACGTGTTACCCGAACGATCAAATATTGGACACAGATGAAAGAGTCATTGGGGTTAGAGTGTGGCCTAAACACGCGACTTATATACATGCCAGTGCAATGTTCGTTTATTTTCAAACAAATGTATCAAGTATATCTGCTAGAACATGCATGGCATATTCTTGCACATATGTTATTTTAATTTACATACTTGGCTATAACATTAATGTATTGCAACAGACGGCATGCATGGTGGTCAACCCAATTACAGTTGGCAACTTTGCTTTCCTCCTTAATTGCACGCCGGTGGGTCGGACTTCAGACTCTACAACGGTTCCGACTTAAAGACTTATCTATTGATGATATGGTAGGGGCCTAATGCTTTGGCTGTTTGTCGGGCCAACCGTGGCTTACCTGTTGGATTTCGTAAGCTCCGGTTTTCAGTTTTATTTACTGTTGAGTCCTTATCTTTGCTTTATCTCGTTTTTATATCTTGATGTCTATGCATCTGAACTATGGTTGAGGTTGGCGCCGTGAAACCGGGTTAAGCCCGCCAGGATTTTTTTACTGACTATTCCAAGGCGGTACTTCTTTTGTGGATAGTTTATGTGTTTTTTCTGTCTTCTTTTTGTTATGCCTAAGCGCGCGTCTGTTTATATTTGCCTAGTGGTCACCTGCTGGGAAAGGGCTGGCCTCTTGGCTCTCGTTTGTGGTGTCTAACTGTGAGTTTGTCACTTTCCCATTGGTATCCTGGGTCAGGTGTGGTACTTATTTGTATCGATTCCTGATCTTTGCACCCTTCTTATTCTGCTTACTTTCTGTAACCCCATTTAAGCCCAAATATTGTCCAATCCTTTTCAATAAGACGAGTCGATGTCCAATTCTGAAGATGTTGGGTGGTAGTAATTGTTATATATTGTGAGGTTTAGTAGTCATGCGCCAATTTGCAAGTGAGTACAAGATCAGGAAATGCCACAATCACAGACAACAGACCAATCCACGACACTGCGAGGAAGAGACACATAACACGAACACACATATGACAGCAATAACACACAGCGAGATGATTGCAAAACTAGAAAGGACATTAAGCAATACATTATAAAACAGGGGCAAAACACAATGTAGAGAGGTAGGCAAAGATCAGGAATCGATACAATCAAGTACCAAAACTGACTCGGAACAACATATGGGAAAGCAATAAAAACACAACACCCTACAACACACAAGAGAGCCAAGAGATCAGTGCCCAACAGGCGACCACAAGGCAGCACAGAACGGACAAGACAGAACAACAAAGAAAAACTCTGAACACATACAACAAAAATGACCCACAAAAGAAGCACTGCCCCGGAGAGGCCAGCAAAAAAAATGGAAGGCCCACACACGCACCCCACACTCAGCCCCAATGTGGACCAAGACACATATATGTTTGGTTCCTACGAACGATTCCTCACTTATCGATGTATCATCTCCAATTACATATAAAATTAAGATACAAAAAGGAGATAAAACAAAGATAAAGACTAAACAGTACACCAAATTGAATACCAGAGCTAAATTAATCCAAAACTTAAACCCAGTTTGGCCAAACCAAAACCACAGCACCATGCCCAGCCCTCTCATCCACAGACAAGTCCTCAAGCCACAGCCACCTTAGAGCCTGACCCGCAAAACAGAAAGTCCTCCTTAGTAAGGTTAGCAGCTGAAGCCACCTAGGGGTGTTTGGGTCGGGGCTTAAATTAATTTTACTTGCCAAATCTTCAAGCTAGATTCTACAGTTTTTAGAACAATAAAAATATATAGTTCCGGTGAAGGCTTCCCAACTTAAGCTATATCATCGCATAAAAGAATCAACTGTGATGAAACAAAGAAAATGGTTCTTAACTCACAGACAAACTCAACATGGAAGAAATAAACCAGCTAAATAAAACCCTTAGTTGAGACATGGTGGGCCCAGCCAAAGAAAAGCATCTGACAGTTGCCATCGATGAAATACTTAGGGTCGTCCTTGAGTTTAAGGCCTGACCCATCGTCCCGCAATTAAATAGGAAAGAGTTGCTATAAAAGTAGAGATGAAGGCAAAATAGATCAAGTAGCACACCTGACCAGGAATACCATTTGGAAAAATGACTAAAACACAAGAAAATACAGCACACAAGAGAGCTAAGATGTCACCCCTTTCCCAGCAGGTGACCACAGGGCTGCAATGAACAGAAATAAAAGCATAAAAAAGATAAACATGAAACATAAATAACAAAAACGAATCCACAAAAGAAACACCGCCTTGGAACGGTCAGTAGAAACCACTGGAGGGATTAAACCTGTTTAACGGTCCAACATCTCCCTAAATTCTGATGTGGATCAAGACACATAGATGTTTGATTCGCATGGAAGGTCCCTAACTTATTGATGAATCATCTCCAAGTACCTACCAATCAAGATATAAAAAGGAGATAAAACAAAGGTTAGGACTCAACAGTATAACCAACAGCATACCGGAGCAGCAAAACAAATCCCCTATTAAACCCAGGTGGGCCTGACCAAAGACCTGTCATCTGGTCCCAACCATCTCATCTTTTGATAAGTCAGAACCGTCATAGAGCCTGAGGTCTGACCCACCAGCGTGCTATTAAAGATGTAAGTTAAGGTGTCAACCATGATTAGATTGACCATCAAGATGCTGTCTGTCCCAATACATTAATGTTATAACCAATCTTTTTATAATGAGAAATTACTTTACTGACTTGCGCAGAAATATTATCAGTGCCAACAATTTTCTTTAATTTATACACTAAGTCGCAATAAAATTCCAGCCCTGAAATAGTAAGTGAGTGTGATCAGGAAAGTTCCTTGCGTGAGAGAGATTTAAATCTGAATGGTATTAAGATATCAAGTCATAGTATTGGCGATAACATTTAGAAATCGTTTTTCGAAGTTTATCATTTCAATAGCCTTGTTTAAGGGCAAATATTCGGTCAGTAAAATACATTTAAACCCTCCAGTGACAATGGTTACCGATCTTTCTAAGGTGGTGATTCTGATGTTGCTGATTCATTGTATGTTTTTGCTAACATTGATCGTTTGTTGTTTGGTCTTTGTTCCTCCAGGGGAACTATTAGCCAGTAATATTAACGGAAAATGTTTCCAGATTATTTTAAACATGTACAAGGAAATTAAATCATGTGTCTCATATAATGGAGAGCAATCTCTTTTCCTCTCAAGTTTTCGAGGCATAGACAAGGTGAAAATGTATCCCCTGTATTATTTGCCTTATTTTTAAACGACTAAGAATCTTTCCTATGCGACAAAAGTTGCAATGGTGTTGACTTTGAGTTCCAATATGATAATATAACATTGTATTTGAAACTGCTTGTGTTGCTTTATGCCGACGATACAGTTGTTTTGGTACAGATGAGAAGAAATTTCAGAATAATTTAGACGTGTTCTATGAGTACTCAGAATTATGGCACTTATCTATTAACTTTGATAAAACTAAAATTATGATCTTTGGTACTCGGCAAGACCAGCATTTCAATTTTAATTTAGGTGGTCATAAAATTGACATCTGTACTGACTTTAAATATCTTAATGTTATTTTTAGCAGAAATAGGCACTTCCACCTAACAGTTAAGCAAGCTAGAAAGGCAATGCATGTACTTTTGAAACAAATTTGTAATCTTGATATTCCAATTGATTTGCAGTTGTATTTATTAGACAATGTTATCTTACCTATAGCATTATATGGTTGTGAAATATGGGGCTTTGAAAATATCCAACTTATTGAAAATTTACATAATGATTTCATTAGACAGATTATTAACCTGAGAAAAAGTACCCCTATATATATGTTACATGCAGAATTGGGACGACATCCAATACAAATTAATATAAAGTCAAGAATGATAGGTTTCTGGTTACTAATTGTGAATGGAAAAGAATCCAAGTTATCAAAATCACTGTACTCAATAATGCTTAAAGAACATGAAAAGGGTTCTTATAATTTTAAATGGATCCGCTGTATAAATGACATGCATGTTGCTGTTGGCCGACCTGATATATTCAAAAATGAACCAGTCAATAACCCAAATTCTATGAAAATGGATATTTCACGAAAATTGTCAGATTTGTATATTCAAGAATGGAATAAGAAATCTAACGTTTTCTCAAAAGGAAAACAATATTTTTTATTTAAAGACAATCTCAATTCTGAAAAAAAAATATTTGATTAATGTTTTAAAATTTTGTTATTCCAAAATTATCAAATATAGGAATGGTAACCATCGGCTCCCAGTTGAGACTGGACGATGGGATGATATACCATTATATGAGCGAAAATGTAAAATTTGCACAACAGACGATATTGGTGATAAGTATCATTATTAGTTTACTTGTGACTTTTTTTAAAAGTGACAGAAAATTGTATTTGAAACCGCATTTTTATGCTAAGCCAAATATACGCAAGTATAGAGAGCGTTTTACCTCAACCAATGAAGCAACGCTAATTAAATTATCAAATTTTGTTGCAATTATTATGGGAAAGTTTTCTGCGTAGATTGTTTTTCCAAATGATTGAAAGAAATTATGTTCCAATTTATATGAAGATTAATCATTCATATTTGATACTATTGGTCAATTTCCTGTCAAGGACTATGTTTCCAATACAATAATATTGTATTTTATAGTACACTGTATTTATGTATTATGTCTATTTTACTGCATACCATGTATGCGTTAGTCTCTCAGTCACCTGTGAGTGGCCTGAGATGTATAGTTTTCGATTAAGTTTTGTTCTGTTCTGTTCTGGCATTGGTTACCGTCGTTTCTAAGGTGGTGATTATGTTAATGCTGATTCATTGTGTGCTGTTGCTAACATTGATCGTGGGGTGTTTGGTCTTTGTTCCTCCAGTCGCATTGGTTGCCTTCCTTTCTAAGGTGGTGATTCTGTTGTTGCTGATTCATTATATGCTGTTGCTCACATTGATCGTGGCGGTGACATTGTTTTGTGGTGTAGCTCTTGGTGACTTTTCTAGCTTTTGCAAGTATCTTACTGAGGAAGAGAGAGAGAGAGAGAAAGAGCTGGTTCCTTACTTGAATTATAATTTTGATGTGATGTGGGTGTCTCATGCAGTGCGTTGATATGTGGTCTGTGATTGTGGCATTTCCTGGGCATACTCACGAGTTGTTGTTCTATTCATTTGTCTAACATAAACATTCCGAATAAATACAGTAGATCATGATTAGAATTAAATGTTTTGTTACCTTGTAGACTGACGCCTTATTAGACACTAGAATCTAGTAAAACCACAGCATAAACAATACTGACATACTTTAAAATCGCAACCCTTGGATAGCAGCTTTAATTTATGTTTTGAAAAAGAAGGCAGAACAATAATTTTGATTGTATGTTAAAGGGTGTTCATTTGTAAGTAACACATGGAAAGCTTGTCCAATGTAAGATGAATTTAACGCATAAAAATGTAAACATTTTGAGATAGGGGTCGACTGTTTCAATTGACAAAATGTTATCAGTGAAAGAATCCGAGAAGTATCAAGTTTGTGTCATAGACTATATAAGTCATCGAAGAATCACTTTCATATTAATAGCCAGATCTACGAGACAGCTTATTTACGTATTTGACGTTATCTGTCTGTACCCTTTCATTCGATGACTTAAAATCTCTCCCACTTAAGAATGTTTTTAGGGACTAAATTCATACGGAGCAAACAACGTCGTCGAATTTAGTTGTACAATTAAAACTAAAGTGTTTGCTGAAGAAGCCAACTCATTATGACATCATCGAAGCAAAGGAATTTTACATACAACTGTCTTTTGAAAGATATAAAGGAAAGTTAGTGTTGCGGTATTAAAGTCCGTCAGTATATATAGCGATATTTTACGCCACGTCTGTCGTGGACCTACATGGAATTAATGTAAAACCGTTATAATTTTGTGTCTTTAAGACAGTCGACTGTTACTGTTTTAAGACACACCATCCAATCCTTGTCTGCTAAGAATTGGCTTAATCTTGCAATTTCATGTAAATATCTGCATTAAAGGTAATAAAACAATTCTCTCAGAGAAAAGTTGAGAGACTATTAGGCAAACTGGTAATTTAGATTTTGTTATTCAGAGACGCCGACAAATAAACATATGTTTGAAGCAAGATAACATTGATTTTGCCCTTTCCGACATTTGTTTTAGCTGATTATAGTAGTCAGGGATATTATCATAGACAGAGCATTCCAGTCACGTGTCTCCATCTTCATTTCCGCTGATGGGATCTTTAATGTCCAACAAAATGATACGAACGACATTGGGACATTGATGGACTACTTTACACTAGATCGCCTCGTCTACAGAGAATAGTGAGCAATCACCAAAGCATGACTTACACGTATCAAAGCCAGGACATGCGATTTTGGTACTAGGCAACGAAGTCTCGGGCGAGTCTGCGCATGTGCGCAGACTCACCAGAGCCTTTGCTGCTCGCATACACAAAGTATGGATGAAGATGAAGACTTTGACGACATTATAGACCTCTAGCCCCACCGCGTACGTTAGCATGGACGTGCATAGGAAGATGTTGTGGCATACCGCGATAGGTACCGAAATACCAGGAGGTCATGATTGTGTGGCGTGACACTTTTTTTCCCATCTGCATTGATCGGAATTGTGAAGTTTTACGAAAATAAAGACGCTCGCGAAAATTCCCGAATTGACAGTTGCAAGATAATTTCCATAAAAGGTCAAAACTACGATGGCCCAAATGGCTCACTTTTTCATTTCAGTGACAATTCACAATTCTGAATTCCGAATTCCGAATTCTGAATTCTGAATTCCGAATTCTGAATTCTGAATTTTGAATAAACTTATTGGACGCTTTCATTTACTATATCGTACACTTGTGTAAAACGCCAGACAGAGTGAGTACACCCTACCCTCCAGAGGGTTGTACTTAGGGGTTTATTCAGTAGAATAGGGGGTACTTTATGAAGTAGAAGTTCCTGTGTGGAGTTCGGGGTACTCCCTTTTGAACATAGAATAACGCATAATCCATAGAATACCTCCTGCGCAAGTAGGCACCTTTCTTCTAGCGGGTACTACCTACCCGACACAGTACGCTATGGGGAATATGTGTTACCTGTAGAGTGGGTGTTCTCTGTAGATACTCCATGGGGGTTGAGGTACTCTGTAGAGTAGAGGTTCTTTCTAGAGTAGGAGGCACGCATGTGTTATTATTGGTTACTAGTGCACCCTAGTCTAGAATGGTAATCTGTGCAGTAAGGGTTATTATGTACATAAGAGTAACAATTTAAGATAGGGCCTATATACCATTGGAGGTAACTTTTGAATGTCAATAATAAGTCACAATTCTGAATTCTGAATTCCGAATTCTGAATTCCGAATTCTGAATTCCGAATTCTGAATTCTGAATTCCGAATTCTGAAATCTGAATTTTGAATAAACTTGATAGACGCTTTAATTTACTATATCATACACTTTTGTAAAGCTGAGTTCAAAATGGCCGTGCAGATTTGATCTTTGGGACGAGGGTAATAATATCTGTCCCCGCATGATGTTATAAATAGACGTTATAAATAGACAGCACTCCCCCAAAAAAATCCATGTCTATTAAGAACGCTTAACAAGATACATCTTTAAAAACATATTAGGTCATGAAGAGATCTTATAATGGGGATGGATGTTTAATGTAAATGGTCGTACTAGACGGATGGCTGAGAATGGGTTTGCTCCCCCCCCCCTAGGGAATTTTGCAGACATATACTATCTTGTAGAGAATTGAAAGCCGAGTCTTTTAAGAATTGTTTGCACTCTGTGCTCCGGGCGTTAGTCTGTCAGAGCCTGTAACATACGTTACTTTATCAAATTAAGAAAAAGTAAATTGAAAGTTTGGGCTACAAATTAAACACATTTAAATATTTATTTTTAAAAATCATTCATACAGTCTGTATACTGGATATCTTAACTACATATGACAGCCATTTGAACAAAATTGCGGCTTCCTAAGGTGTCATATGCGTTACATAAATCAGATAACCCATTAAAATTTGCAAGTGTGGCTAGTATCATTTACATTCAAAATTTCTCTGTGTGTTTTGCAAAATGTTTTAACCCTGTCTGACTAGCTTATGCAATTGGCTAACAGAAAAATCAAAGTTTGTTTCCCTGGCTTAAATGTTTTTTTTCTAGAATAAGCAATTAAACAACCCTACCCCTACCCAGTTTTAAGGTGAAATGTTTGGTATTAAAACTAAAGTAAAAATAGTTAAAAAAATATTTGCAGTTGATGAATATGTTTCATTGTTTGGGATTTATTTGCTTTTATGAAAAGACTCATAAATTTGCAAGTTTGTTGCATTTTTTTTTAATCAGAGGCTGTAACATATGTTACCTGATGTAATAAATGGGCAAGCTCATTGTCTTTACGTAAGATATGCCTAAAAATGTTTTAATCTCCTCGAGGGAATTTTGCAGACATATTCCTTCTAATAGCACAACTCAAGCTGCATCGAATAAGGGATGTTTGCACTCTCTATGTTGGGGCGTTAGTCTGAAACAGCATGTTACATGCGTTACTATATCAAATAAAGGAAATGTAGCTTGAAAGTTTGAGCTAAAATTGTGAAAAAACTAACTTGCAGCTACTGGATATCGTACATTGTTTAGGGATTTTTAGCTGACTCGTATGGTAAAGACTTATAGATCTGCTAGTTGTCATCAAGTTTTAAAGATCAGAGAGCGTTACATATGTTAGCATGATAAGTAAAATCATCAATCAGTATTTTGACATCAAGCTGAGTAAGGGCCTGCTCCATCCAAATCCCCTTTGCCATTCTGCAGACATATTACATCTAATGTAACCATTCAACGTGCATTTGATAAGAAATGTTTGCACTCTGTAAGTCCGGGCGTTAGCCTGTAACAGCTTGTTACATATGTTACTATATCAATTTGAAAATACAAAATTTGAATGTTTGAGCTAAAGAAAGAAGATATAAAAGTAATCTAATAAAATGACATTCTTATAGTCTGCATACTGGATGTCTTTACTAAATATGGAAGCTGTTTAACATTAATACGGCTAACTGTGGTGTTATGTGCGTTACATGAATCTAATTATAATTTAAAAGCTATAATTGTGGCTATCGTCATTTAGTTAAACAACTACTATGACTTGGTTTCAAACTGTTTTTTTTAGATTTTACAAACAGATACTCAATTGATGAATAGGAAAAACCAAGTTTGCTTTTCTATCTTAAATATATTGTCTTATAGGAGCTAATACACAGCCCTACTCCCAGTTTTACAGAGAAGCAAATTTTGTTATTACCGTTTAAGTAAAACACATGAAAGGGATTGCAGCGTGTGGATATTTTACATTTTTTTAGTCTGTATTGCTCATATATCTGCAAGATGTCATTAAGTTTGAGATCAGGACACTTAATGTGTACTTATAATATAAGTCTCTGGTGCCAAAACACTAGAAATTATATTCATTTCTGATTATCAAGCCCATGGACTGTTGTTACAGAGGTTATCAATGACCTTTTGGACACATTTCCTAATACTGTGCATATAATGCTAAATATAGAGCCACAAATAGAAAAGATAGTTTTACATTTGTACAAGACAATACAATAAATGAAATGGCCCAAACTAATTCTCATCGATTTAACACTCATGTTAGACATTTGTCGTTGTCTGCTTCTGTGGTAATCATTATTATCACACGCATCAAGTTGCAACTAGTAGAATCATCACACAATATTTCAATCATTTACAGTTATACAATTTTTACCACCAGTCCACTCAAAATTGATGAGCCATTATCAACTTTCCAATTTTGCCATTCATGGCTTGGAACATTGGGAAACTGATATGAATTCCTAATAGTTGGTTCTTTGAGTATGTGTTTCAAGTGATACTCTGCAAGTAGATGAAAGACTAAAGCTTTACAAGGAGGAAAATTATGCCATTAAAAGCAATGAGTACCTGGACTGATGTACCTTGATATTTCTGTGATAAAGAATCATATCTTAGCTGGTTAACTTTATTAAATGTAGCCTTTCCATACATGCAACACACATATTTTCATCTAATAATGTCTCTGCACTTATTATCTTTTCCCAAGCATTCAAAAACTTATTTGAAGTCTTAGAACTTCTGAAGTGCTGAAACTAGATGTATCACAGCAGGTATAGCAATGAAATGCAGGATGAACAGAGCGCAAATTAGACCCTTTCAATTCAATGATTCACTAAGTTTCTAAGATAAGAGCGCTTATTAAAGGATGTAACATATATAACTCGTCATAATAAATGAGCAAGGGCATTGTTGTGACATCCTTTTTTATTTCACAGTCAGAGGCAAGTGTTTTCGATTTCAGTGTTTTCAATGGATCATGAAATGAGGCACCTTATCAACTTGTTTACTCTGTATAAATCTTCCATAGAGCATAATATAGAACTACTGGTTACCCGTAGTCCTCTTTCCTTCTTTTGAATGCAACAGCTAATGATATGGCTGCAAAAACTGAGAAATCATAGGTTTTACATTATTTTAAGGCTTGCTTCAATTTACTGACATAAAAAAAAACCAGCAGCAAACATAATTGATGGCAATGTTCAACTTCATATTCTTTCTCTTATACCAGATAACTTTCAAGGTGTAACAGAAATTGTTTCAGACGGTCTGCCAAAACCATCAAGAGTCAACATTGTAACTAGAGAAAACTTATAAAGTGCTTTGGGCGCAGCAAAATACTATTGATCTAAGACCTGAGGACTTAAGCACCAAAGGACTGGATAGGTTCCATGGCAAATGATGCAAAAAAGCAGCCTATCAAATTTCTGTTTGACCAATGTCAGAAATCTTAAAGTATTCTTAGAGGTACACGGTAGAGACATAGCTTTTGCAAAATCAGAGCAAAGTTATCATTTGACTAGCACGGATGCAGAGGCAGCTGCAGTGAGATTGCTTTGGCCACTTCACAGGAAGAGACATATACCAGAGTCATACTCCATTGTATGCATATATGTGAAATGGCATTAAACTCATATTTAATCTATTGTTTGATCCCATGCTGCTACTGCTTTTGAAGAATGCTAAGGACTCAATTTATTGCTGAGTCAATTTGTTTGACGCTGGCACTGGCCACACATACAAAGAAAATTATATCTTTTGATGGCAAAAGAGGAGGATCACTCGAAATGCTTATAAGTGATGTTTGTCACAATTACCAATTTTAAAAAGTAATCTTAATTAATGTAACACAAATAACACCATAAGAAGCTGTATATTTGTTAAAAACACTTTCTTATGTATCAAAGGTATTCAGCATGCAAACTACATGAATAATTCACATAAATATATAGTTGTTTGGCTTCTTTCTGTTTCTCAGACTTTTAATTCATTTATTCTTAAATTGATATGGTAACATATGTATCATACCATTACAGGCTAACCCCCTAGTAAATAAAGTGCAAACATCTCTTAGCTGATGCAGCTTGAACTGTTTTTAAGGTAGGATATGTCTGCACAATTCCCAAAGGGGTGGAGAGGAACAGGATTGTACTCAGTTTGCAGTCCTAATACTATGCCATGATTCTACTGGTTATGATGAAATGGGTGATTATTTTGCAATAGAAGCAGACATAATGATAGACATTGTGAAGGTGACTAGAATAAAGATTGTTTTTTGAATAATTATATTTAATAGGAACATTTATCAAATTGTGTAATTTAAATGAGAACTATTTTTTTTCAATTATATGTCTATATATTTTAATATTATAGGCATTAGGAAATATGTGATAAAAAGATAATATATAACATCTGTAACACAATTCCATGGGCTTGCTATCAGCAATGACTATAATTACTAAGACTAAGGCACCAGAGGCTAGACATTAATAGGAAAACATGTGACAAAATAGTATTTTTTTCTGAAATATCATCTCTTACTTCCAAGACAATTCCCTTGCTCATTTATTATGCCATGTAATATATGTTACATTCTTAAATAAGTGCTCTGATCCTGATGTCAAACTTGCAAATGAATGATTCTTTATTGCATTAGCAAGACAGTGCCAAAAATGTAAGATATCCACGAGCGTCAAATACTTTCATATATTTTTCTTCAATAATAGATACCAAAATTGGATACTTAAAATTGGGGGTAGGGTTGTTTAATAGCTCATATAAAACAATATATTTGAGATAGAAAAGCAAACTTTGTTTTTTCCATTAGTCGAATAAGTATTTTAGTAAGCTAAGATTAAAAATACTTGTAAAAATGCACAAATCGTCTGTAAAATTTAAGATGTTAGTCACGATTTCAACTTTCAAAGGGAAATTTAATCTATGTAACGCATATAACACCATTGAAAGCTGTACTTTTGTTTAAAATGCTGCTTTTATGCAGCTTAGGCATCCAGCATGCAAACTACATAAGAAATTTGAATAATTAGCTGGTTTAATGTCTTCTTTCTGAAGCTCAAACTTTCATTTTGATTTTTTCCTTAGTTTGTTACAGTAACATATGTAAAAGGCTGTCAGAGACTAACGCCCCGGAGCACAGAGCGCAAACATCTCTTAAAAATTGCGGCTTGAAATTTTCTTCAAGATAGGATATGTCTGCAAAATTCCTTAGGGGGTGGGGAGCAGGACCTTTTTTAGCTCGAAGTCTATACATAATTTCCTACAATTTAAAATTGTACATTCTACCCTGATGCGTAAACAGTAAAGACTCTCTCATATCAGTGTGCATATCCACGTGATATTGATCTATCTTAATCAAATAGCATATTGGGATAAGCAGTGTAATTGTATTGTATTGTATTGTATTGTACAACCTCGTCAGAATTTTTCTGCATTTGGCACTTTTATCTGATATTCTTATCACATCTATTTTTGGTTTTGGGCTCTAAAACAAAAATAAATTTGATGGAATTGACATTTTCAAGCCGCAGTTTCCTCTCATTAAGTTATACTATGGTATTATAATTTTGAAACCTTGAAGCAACTGGACCAACAAGAGGCAGCACAACAACGTCATGACGCACTTTGACACATTCAGGCACTACCGTGCAATATATAAACATAAAACCACTAGTAAGCTGTTTTTCTCGTTTTGGTGTCGAATTTCCCCCAAATCCTAATTATCCAAGTAGTTTCAAAGCAAACCCGAGTACGTTGACTGATGTGCGTTTTTGACTTCTGCTTCAAAACTAAGATGCTGGCTCGCTGCAGCTCAAATAAATCAAAGTTTTTGCTTTGTATCATTTTTACTTAATTATAACCGTTATTGATGTGCTTAACAAGCGAGGTGAACATTTCAAATAGAAAATCTCTGTTTATACAGATGCAAATGCCTGGAAAACAGCTTAAATACGCGTGCTGATGAGTTGTTCTGTATATTCTATCACGCAGCCACAAGCTTGAACCATCACTTTCAAGTAAGGCAGCAATATTTACATAAATTTCCTGGTTGATTTTAGAAAATGAAAACATTTGTTTTACCTGAAATAACGATTTATAACAGGTGATCACTTCCTGTGCATGGTGAAGTCTATCCCCTGTAGATGAGGCATGAACAAGCGATATCTGAGACCAACTGGCTTGTCACGCAACAATTCTTAACTAATTGACGCTGGATTCGTGTCGAAATAAAACACATTGATATAAAAGAACTTTGTATTATAATTATTTGTTTCGGAAAAATATATACCTTGCTCTGCTGTGGTAACAGAAACATATATCAACCCTACAAGCGAATCCTGTGTTCATGGTGTGCAACATTGTACATGTACATGTATTAGTGTTCCACTGAATCATGAAATTGTAGATATTTATATGTCTTTTGGTTAAATAAGATGACGTGGATGGTCAGACTTGAACGGCACCATAGCCGTTCGCACTTTACAAAGCAGGTTTCGCAAGTATGACGTCTGACTAAGTAAGTATGGGTGATGACAAACGCCTCAGTAAGATTGGACGTTGAACGTTTTGCCAAAGGATTTCGATTTTGAACTGTACTATGTAATACATTGTTTATAGGAAAATGGTCAGCTGTAGCCGTAGTTTTGACACTTCCTAAGTAACGTGCATTAGCTCTGACTGTAAATTTGAGTCCATTCCTCCATAAAGGTATTTGATATGATCTGACATGCCTTGTTGCAGAAGAATGAATTTTCAATCCAACATTTTATCTAACGATCAATCTGAGTGTCTTCGGTAGAGTTTAGAAAATGCTTTACGAAGTTTATGATATCCATAGTCTTGTTTTAGTAAGTCTGATATCTAGCTACCTCACGAATTTTGTGAAAACAACTTAATTCTGTTATACACTAACAGACAGAAAAAAAAACAAGTGAGTATGACCAAGTTTACGAGATGTTCCTACGTAGTACATACGGAATGAAATGCTGAAGCGTTGTTTCGGGGTTGTTCTCGCCCCTGCATTTGTCAGAACTTTCGATAAGCGGGTAGACAAAATGCTTTATTTCCAATCTGCCATTATCCCCCACATGGAGTGTCTTTGCTAATGATAGTGGAAAACAACGTCTTTATATTGAATGACGGCTTCCAAATCACTCGACCCGTAATCACCTTGGTCTGCAATTGTCATTACCATGTTTAGTCAGTCACACGAAGCTTCTAATGTGTTTAGATATCTCTTCAAGGTTCAATTTATTCTCCATTTTTCAGTGTTAGACTGACTTCTTGGACACATTAATTGCATACTTTGTTGTTTCAAGTCATTGAATTTGTTATCATCCGATACACATGCAAAACGTTTGGAACATCATTTACATTGCATATTATCTTTCATGACCAGCGCTGACAGGGTATAAGATTTGCCCTTTTCGGGGAGTATTTCACAAGATGATAGCAAAATGTACAAGTTGGAATGTTCTCCCATCGAACACTCAGATCAGTCTGCGCATCCGATTCAGTTTATACATGTAGATCATGACTCAGTTATTGATATTTTGTAGGTTTTAATATCAAAATAGTGAGTATGAACAGAAAATACCACAATCACAAACCGCAGACAAACCTATGGCATCGCGAGAAAGAGCCACACAACCATCAAGAGTTACCAGGAAGACAAACCAAGCAAAGCAACCAACTCTCTCTTCCCCATCAAGATGATTGCAAAACTAGAATTGACATAAAGTAACGTATAACAAAGCATACAACAATAAAGCCTCAAACAACCTGAGTACTAATCAACAAAGAATCAACAACAACAGATTCACCGCCTTAGAATTGACAGCAGCCTAAGCCACCGGGGGGACTTAAATGCATTTTGCTGGTACCAAATCTTCAAACTTAATTCTGCTGTTGTTCAAGTACAAAACATGTTCAGCTTCGCATGGGGCCTTCTAACTATTACAATGAATCATCAAGGAGAAACACTCTAATCAAATGAACACACCATGATGAAACAAAGAAAAGGGCTCACGACTGACTAAGAGATAGTCTGAGCTAAAGATAACCTCAAGTTGAGCCACGGTGGGCCCAGCTACAGATAAGCATCAGGCACCAACCCATCGATTAAAGCTTTACGTCAGAGCCGTCAGTGAGTCTTAGGCCTGATACACCGTCGTGCAATTTAAGAGGAAACATAGCTAGAAACCATGATCGGGTTTAAAACCAGGCATGGAGACCGTCGCAAGACCAGCCTTTATAAAACGTTTGGTTATATCTTTGGACTGATCACTAAAATGGTTTTCCAACAATTCTTTTGAATTTTTATCAACTAAATCACCATAAAATATAGGTACTGATTTGCCCTGTTGCAGAAGAGTTTTTAAATTTTTTGATATTCTTAGATTCTATGAGATTGTTATTAAACCGGTTCTGATTCATATTTTTGGAGTAATGTTGTTTTCGAGTGTAACTTAGTTACAATTAAAATTTAAGATAATGTGTTAGGATATACTTCAGTAAAGTGTGGGGTATGCCATAACAGTGGTTTTAAAGGGTTTCTAAGTTTTGCAGGATGGTATCTGACAGACTTGTATATCGATGGCAGTGCATTTTGTTTGATTTTGTACAAATCGCTTATCATAATTAAATAAAAGCAATGTCTGAAAATCTAAAGAAAAAGTGGTGTTTCAAAACATGTGTTTGTTTACTTTTCTCTAAAGAATAGTTTTGAATTGTGAATCTGTTTTGCAATGCCAGAGCTTACCATTAGAGCGCTTAGAAAATACAATATTTATTTTCGGACGATCAAAGAGGGGAGAAAATAAATGCCATTATGTCACTCCCAGACGGCACGTCATGTGATAAAATATATTTACATAAAGAAGCTGCCACAAAAAGAAAAATCATCATGAAACTTCTCGTAATATAATATCTAATTATGCGGTATGCTGCTGCATCCAAAACAAGTTTGCATTTTTAAATAAAATTGGAATGGCTTGAAAACAATTTTTCAAACAAATTTTCAATAAAATATATCAAAACCTGACGTTTTTAATTGTTTTCTGTCCATATTTTAACAATCCGTGACCTAGTTGTAGAATGACCCGAAACCAATACAGATAGATGTAATTAAATACCAGTTGTTTTACAAAACAAGTTCTAATCTTTCATTCGATTCTAGCTCACTTCCGTCATAAAACGTACATTATTTTTTTAACGTGTTCTGATCAAGATTTGAGACATTTGGCTACCAGTGTTCAGATTTTGCATAAGGTTAATGGAATATTTAAAGAAAATGTGAGACACATTTTAAGCACATTTCCACTTTTGAACAATTTAGAGCTTTAATCGGTGGGTTTGTGCCTGATGCTTATCTGTAGCTGGACCCACCGTGGCTCAACTTGAGGTTCTCTTTAGCTCTGACTATCTGTGAGTCATGAGCCCTTTTCTTTGTTTCATCATGGAGTGTTGATTTGATTAGAGTGTTTTCCATGATGATACATTGCATTAGTTAGATGGCCTCCATGCGAGCTGAACATTTCTTGTACTTCAACAACAGCAGAATCTAGTGCGAAGATTTGGTACCAGTAAAATGCATTTAAGCCCCCCCCCCCCCCCCGGTGACTTAGGCTGCTGTCCGTTCTAAGGCGGTGGTTCTGTTGTTGTTGACTTTTTGTTTATTGTTACTCCCATTGTGGGAGTCTGTAATTGTTCTATGTTTTGTTATACGTTACTTTATGTCCATTTTAGTATTGCAATCATCTTGATGGGGAAGAGAGAGCTGATTGCTTTGCTTAATTTGTCTTCCTGGTGTCTCGTGATGGTTGAGCGGCTCTTCTTCGCGGTGCCACGGGGTTGTCTGCAGTTTGTGATTGTGGTATTTCCTGATCATACTCACTTACTATTATTTATGCACAAGAGGGCAGTGTTTCAAAACAAAATACGAATTTCTTTCCTGTATTATATGATTTTTTTATCGATTTTTAGTAGAGGAAGAAGAAGAAGAAGAATTTTATTAACCTCGTAATAGGTCAATAGGGGTCGAGGCCATCCCCCATTAACCTTACAATCAAAACAAATATTATCTGCAATAGGCCATACAGGCCCTTGAGCAGATAATCATATATAAACAAGTTTACTAAGTATCTGCATGGCGGACAGTGTAGAAACTATATGGCTCTGTATTTAGACCGATTTAATTCAGAGGAACTGACAAAATGTCGTGACGCACGACCTCTCGTCTTTTCCCTGAATTTAGTTATGCTTTACAAAATATCTTTTATCAATATCTTTCAAGATTACATTTAAACGAGCATTTACTGTTGATCGCCATAAAGATGCAAATTCCTATGTCAAATAACACAATACTGCGTATCTAGATATAATATTATGTTTCTACCTTACTTACAATGAGAACACACAAGAAAGACGTAAATATATACATATATAGGTATAGTATCACTATTATAATTAATTATATCAATGTTTATTTGAATATTTCTAAACTTTTTGTGGCTTTTCCATGGGTAGTAACCCGAGAGGGTTTATGATTTGTGTGTTTATTATATGACGGGAACTCCCGAAGGCTCAACCAAAAGTGTTTTTTTTTTTAATATTTCTATGGGATGAAAAATATTCATATAGAAAGGGCCTTTAAACGTTGTCTGTCGCCAGAAAGCCATATTTATATTTATATAATATTAAACAGTTGAGGTTAACTAAGGAACGAAAGTGATTTATTTTGTAAATGGAATTAGAAGTCAGATAATCAAAAAATAAAAGATACATGTAACTTCCCTTCTCTTACAGCAACTCTTTCGTATAACAGAGATTTCATGTTGATTTTTTCTTGGTATATTTGTTCTTGGTTTCGTGGGGATGTCTGGTTCGAAATAACTCGCAGTGAGAGAAAGAGTCAATCTGGTGACCAGTGTTTTTCCTTAACTGTGAAAATCGACCATGTTTTCATACATTAATACAGAATATTATTAAGATATCTTTTTGGTCCTACGAGTAAGTAATGGTGCAAATTGTACTATCGTTAAGGTGACTTTGGTGTGAAACACTGAGTAAAATAGTATTTCCTGATAGCATGCATTATAATATTTTAGCCATAATCTTGAAGTATTTCCTGTAGTATATTACCCTGAATACTTGACTATTCAATACAATAGTAGCATTAACGTTTAAAGAAGAGGCAGGTGTATCATTGACGATTAATTTTACTTTCATAGGCAGATAATACAGCTTAACACATTTAAGTGGAATGGACTTTCCAATCCTAATCATTTGGACGAGTCAATTTCCAATTTTAAGGTTTTGGGAGTTATTTTTCATTTTATTCAAATTTTGATAGAATATTCTGTAAACAAACTGTGCAGACCCTGATCAGACGCCACGTTCTGCTGGCTCTGCTCTGTTTGCTATAGTTTAAACCGACTTCGCACTCCATCTACGTGTAGCACCAAACTCTCAAGCTCCCTCAAATATTATTGGTGTCGTGGATTGGTCTGAGATCTGTCGTTGTGGCATTCCCTGGTTATAATATTCACTTATTTTTGCTGTTGTTGTAAATGTCATTTCAGCTGTACAAGGCTATTGACAGTTGTGACATCATTTCAATGCACTGGGTATATTGTTATGTGCGCAACATTGAGACAATGCCAACCATTATCTTCAAATTCATAGTTACATAGGGTTCGGGAATCGTATTCGCAGATAGGCTGTCACTCTGTGTATACAAATAGTATAAACGAAAGATTTTCATTGAAATACCAGAAAACAAATCCAAGTAAAAAGCTGTATAATTATAGTTTCGACTATGTAGCTGGCTACTGGCTTGTTGGCAATACCTCGTACAGTTCGATCATTCCAAAGCTTAGTTTCCCAGGGAATGTCTCAGAACTTTACTCGTTTTGGGCTATACTATGCCAAGAGCCTTCCTGATGGGTCAAGAACAGTTATGTCCTTGAACTGTTTGGAAGGACTTTTGACTTTCGTTTATTACCAAAAATGGTGATTCTTTGGTATTTAGAATCAACACTATTTCTGCTGGACAAAGTTGATGCTCTATTTCGGATATTCGCATCAGCTACAAGGCGAATATTTCGAGGCTTTTTCTGAACTGGTCCCTGGGTATGCCAAATTTTATGTAATAAACTTTATATATTTATGATGGATTTCTTGCTTTCAATAAATGGAGATTATATTTTAATTTAATCTTAGTTATTGAAGCAAGACACGCCCCTCGCTGTCAATTATGCAAGGCGTAGCCAAATGTCAGAAAATCATTCGACATCGCATTCATTCGTTTGCTGTGCTGTGTGGCGGAATGCATTTTTTTCTAGCTAAACCCTTCCACCAACCCAAACGCCACCGTCTTTTCATGATATCAGGTACAGAAGAGATACGGATTCGTTCATATCATGTTTTTCTTTTTCTTACCAGAGATTAGCTCAGAATATGTTGTGTTACATTATTGTATATTGGTAGGCTCAGATTAACCTTCGCAGACATGCACGGCACCGCTGTGTCGTTGCTGGCAACATCTTTTCGCAAGTGTTGTTTGCTAATGCAGGTGTTTTTGAACAATACTAAGCCTGTGCATCGGTTCTGGTGGACTGATTAGACATTCATGATTGGTGCATCATGTATGGGCATTACCCCTATCGTCTCTTTGGGGAGTAGCATAAGTTAAATGCAAGATTCGAGCACGATTCTTTTTCACTTTATTTTTGCATGCTTTTTTTTCAGAAACGAGCACGTTTCTGATGAGTATTGTTTTTTTCCTTTTCTTCATCTACGTCTCAAGAGTAACACAGTTAAATGCAAGAATTGAGCACGATTCTTTTTCATTGTATTTTTGCATGTCTTTTACAGAAACGAGCACGTTTCTGATGATTTTTGCTTTATTCTGCTCTTCTTCATCTTCGTTTCGGGGAGTAACATAAGCTAAACGCAATAAACAAGCACGATACTTGATTATTTTATTTTTTATCGCATACTTATTGCATGCTTTACAGAAACGAGCACGTTTCTGACTAAGATTTCAGCCAAGAATCGAGCACGATTCTTTCTGAGCCTATTGATATGCGGGGCTACATTGCATAGTCCGGAATCTGCTGCCTGGTTCTGCTTCGACGCCCTGACACCTTTTTGCATGTAAGGTTACATTGCATAGTCGGGATCCAGGGGATTCTGCTTAGGACGCCGCTGACGCCCAACCCAAAGTTCAGTTTATCGCCAGAACTATCGGATATCTTCTGCCTTGGACTAGCAGGTTCATTGCAGGCTCATCATTCACAGCTATGCCCCTAAATAGTGTTGAGCGAAATTATTGCTGGACTATCAGCTATACTGCATTTGACTATTATGTATACTGCAGCTGGCTCATCATTCACTGCAGTGCCACTTATTGTTTTGGCATTATAGGGTTATAATATGTCACAAGCATTCCCGATGTCTATTCTATGTCACAAGCCTTCCTGGAGGGCTATTCTATGTCAAGAACCTTCCTGATGGGTCAAGAACAGTTATGTCCTTGAACTGTTTGGAAGGACTTTTGAATTTCGTTTATTACCAAAAATGGTGATTCTTTGGCATTTAGAATCAACACTATTTCTGCTGGACAAAGTTGATGCTCTATTTCGGATATTCGCATCAGCTACTAGGCGAATATTTCGAGGCTTTTTCTGAGCTGGTCCCTGGGTATGCCAAATTTTATGTAATAAACTTTATATATTTATGATGGATTTCTTGTTTTCAATAACTGGCTTTATATATCATTTTTTGACCTGATATTTTACATGTTTCATGTTTTGTGCCTCTTAGTGTAAATTCGCGAAATTTTCGCGAATGTTTATTTTTGTGAAATTTCGCAGCGATGTTTCATGACAATAAAACCCTCGCGAAATTGTGAAATCACTCTGTCGTTTACTGATGTAGATAAATCCTTCCCTAGTCGCGAATATTTAACGTCACAAATATGTCTTTTAACGCTATTGGAGAAAACAAAATTCTCACAATTTCCGAATCTACAGTACCTTACGCGTCATTTTAGTATTGTTCAAGGATGGAGTTTCCAAGCCCCATAGTTCATTACTGTATGTCTGTGTATATTTGTGACTCCAGTACTTTAATTATTGAGACTGACAACAGACGGTCGAGATTTGTCACGTTTTATTCGTGTCAGTTTCAATGTCTATTTATTTTTTTACGATTTCACCTGTTACATACTAATTTATCTTATTATTCGTGACTGCGAAAATTAAATCAGACGATTTGTAAACTTAATGTCCGAACTTTAATTCAATTCGCAATACCACAGGAAAATTGTCACTTAAGATGCGGTCAGTTGTAACAAATTTATCTAAACTTTTAGTCAATCCTCCTAAACCACTTGCTTTATCCAACACTATGTCAGTGCACGTGTTCAAGTATATTACTGTGATTAGCTTTTTGGCGCTCTAAATTTCCTTTGTACGCTATATATGTGGAATGAAGCGTGATGATCTCTTAAGAAATCAGTTCAACGGTTTCATCTTTTATTACGTCTTTATCACTCCGTTTTGAAAAAGGTGGATCAACTGGGTTTGTCTTGTCTTTCAGCCATTCCGTTTTCCGAAACAATTAACAGAGGTAGCTTGTGAAAGTAAGAAAGGTGGCAAAGATCAGGAATCGATACAATCAAGCACCAAACCTGACCCAGGACACCATACGGGAAAGTGACAAAAACACAATTAAACATCACAAACAAGAACCAAGAGGTAAGCCCTTTCCCAGCAGGTGTCCACGAGGCAGCAATGAACAGACGCGTAAGCATGAAAAACACAAGACATAAATAACGCAAATGATCCACAAAAGAAGTACCGCCTTGGAACGGTCATTAAAATATTTTTTTCTGGAGAGCTTAAAATAAGTCAACGTATCCTTTAGTTTCTCACCGATCATTATAAAACTTTAAAGATGTTTCTCCATGATCTGCAGATGTACATGTGTTTTAGCGTAACATTTCGATTTTGTTCTTGCTTTTCAGCTATGTAGACTTAGAAGTTCTTGGCAAGAAATTGCACATGATGAAGGTACCATGATGATGGACAGCTTGTGACATCAACTCCTTCAACAATTTTCATCAAACATGTCTAACCTTTTACACGTTTCCACCAGGATGTGGCCAAATAAAAAAATAAGTTTATTTGAATAACGGGTCTGAAACTATTAGGTAAGGTAGGCACACACATTTTTTTAATTATTTTTTTTTTCTGGCAAAAATATAATTTTATGCATTTTGAAAGTCATTTCGCCTTTCAAAATGCATAAAATTATTTTTTTTCAAAAATCATGAAAAAAAATCTAGGTTTCACCAGTAAATTTAGGTTGGGTCGGGTTACCCAAATAACAGGTATTTTTTAATTTGGCCTATCTGATGTGCATGTGGGTTAATACACACTTGTTATTATTTTATTTTTTTTTGCTATAATATTTTGATTTGTAGCTCTCTCTATTTTATGAACTGAAATATTTGGGCACAAAATCGTACCACAGTGAATATACAGTGGGTTGCTTGAGATGTCAACTCCACACCACTTCATTTTGAAAGTAAGGTTGCAAATGTTTTCTCTATTGTCTGTAAGTGTCTATCTCTTATTTCGTTTTCTGACTTTTGTTAGCCTTATGATCGCATAATCATGCTTATATTTAGCAAGAACTGGTATCACCACCAGCTGTCAATCAGCACCATAAATCACTGAATCTTAAGCAATTTACAAGTATAGCCCCTGGTTTTACCCTTTTTGAACGCCCGTCTGTCTGCCCGTCTGTTCATATGCACAAACAAGTTCATTAGTAGGTAAGAATGATATAACTTCTGCTTTACAAGCTTACTCCATTCGGATCTGTTGCATGTTAAGTAATAGTTATACCATGGGCTGTCCGCCTGTACGTGGAGATAATCCACGAGCTTTAGCGAGTGGATTATCTTACGTACAGGTGGACAACCAATGGTATTACTATTTTATACCACCTACATCAGTGTAGACCTTGCACATCACGATATATTTCGTGCTAAAGTTGGTAAGGGTGGTATAATGCACGTTAAACGATCATTCTTTTCCTCTATAATGCATTCCCTGTTACATGTACCACGTTAGGGCCCGGTTTAACAAGGCTGCACAAATCGTAATTCGCGTGCATTAGTTTCAGTTTTACCTCCCTAGATATTGCGATAAATCACCAACAGAACAGTAATATTAACAACATAGTTTAATCAGGGGTGTGACAAAACCAAATAAGCGTAAGCGTTAATGGCTGTTCCGAAAGCAATCAGCGTTAAATTGAAATCATTGCGTAATAGCTACTATGCTATTGTGAGGTTATTTGTCGAACTATCTGTGACAAAGACATTTGAATTTAGTAGTGACAGTTTGATCATGATAGATGAACTAAAAATTGCCCAACTTGGTGGGGATCTCTGTATTGAGGGGCTGACACCTGGCGATAAGGAAATGGGGGACAAATCCTGATGAGTTTTTTAACGCCTTGATTCAATTTATTACATAAGTCAGCTCTTTCTCTCTTTCAGTATGGGAGATGTCTGCATCGGTGTAATGATATTTTGATAAATGTGTTTTCGGTTTGTCAGATGATCTTGAGCAAGAACGTTTGTTTGAATTGAAGTACTTGCATATATTGGCCTTTCAACTTATTCCAGAAATATCGACCTAGGCCAGTGAGTGGGCAATATATAATAAAAAACGCTGTCAACATAAATGATATTGAAAAGTCTGATACGTTTTATGTTGTATTTGGACCTTCAATCCAATTGTACAGACAATCAACTAATTTGGGCACAGTGATTCATATAAATTCATGTTTATAATATTAAATTTTGTTTAAGTTTTTGTTCTGACTTCTTCTCTAAAATAGATTGCGGTATACGATTGAGAAGACCAACACTAGAATCTTTACCTTGTGGACGGCAAAACAGCTGAGTAGTCATGACGTAGGAACCCAATGCCAAAATAACTTACCTAAACTTTACTGAAAAATACTCGAGGTGGCTTGATCTACTTAACCTGCAGTGAAAGAAAAATGGAAGTTAGAAATATAGCCGACAAGGGTTGAATTTGCGCAAGTGAGACCAAGAACTAACTTGTCAGATTCTGTTATGAGTTTGTATGATGTTGGTGCTTATACTTGTTAGTGGTGCATAGTTATCAAGACATCCATCAATTTTAACTAGCGTTTCTCCAAACAAAGATCTTTGAAACTAACGTTTTGACAGGTTCATTACTTTCATCGAATCTCAAAGAAATTCTCCGCAAAGATAATCTATAGCGAGTGTTAAATGATACCCAGAAAATCAACTATTTGTATTTTTCATAGATCGGATTGATGTTTTATCATCTTTACAACTCAGATGCACGCCAGTTCCAGCTGTGGTAAAAGATAACAGCAAAGCAAAAATAGTCGTGCGTTTTATTTTTATGACATTATCTGTCCTCATGGTGTTTCCTCCAGGTTAGGTTACCTGATTAATGAGCATTCTGATACATATATTTTAGTAAATTAAGTAGTTTGTGTGTTCAACAAGGTTTCTAACTAGTGTATAATGTGGTAGGCAGAAATGGTAGATAAACTGCGCTAAAGTCTGACAAGCGCCGTACTGTAAAATAAACGGGCATGCGAGAAAATGCACTAGTTTTTTTTAAGATACAAGATACAATTTATTTATTAGAAAATCCATAAAGGATATCAGAAATACAATAGAGTAAAGACAATGAACAAGAAAGAGAAAAAAGAATGAATGAAAAACTGAAAAAACTAATATACAAAACTAGATAATGTCCTGCATTTCACGATCGGCTTTATTGATTGGTAGTTCAGTGTTTTGATATGCCTTCTTAAGGTTTTCTTAAGTAAGACACAAATCTCTTCCACCGTGACGGATGCACCGAATAGCTTACCCGTCAGTGTGAGCAAAGGACTGAATTCTGGAGGAAAGCCAGTGCATACGTATATGTATAGTTAAACCATTGGTTGTCCGTCCGTACGCGGAGATGCAGGTGCACAGCCATTGCCTATCTATTTTATACCACCTACACCGGAGAAGGCCTTGTACATTGTATATTACGAGATATTTTATACTATACTACATTTCACGGGGCTGGCAGTATTTATTTGGCTCATGCCATTGGGTGTAAGTCTTCAGGGTTGATCTTAAAGGGGACAGCAACCCTAATGATAAGTATGTTTTATTAGAAAGAACTATATGAACCATGAATTTTGATACAAGTATCATCAAAATTGGTTGAAAAATGGGCAAGTTATGGGCATTGAAAGAATTCAATATGGCCGACATTTAGCGGTCATTTTGAATATTTAATTAGTTTTCAGAATTTTTTCAACTGCTTAATTTTTAGTTATCACTACTATCACATCATCTGTGTTTCAACAGATATGCAGCTTTATACATAAGGAAAATGTTTCATTACAGATTAATGCAAAAAATCCATTGGTTTGTCTTTAATTTTGATTACGCATATTTAATTAGGCTGAGTGACGTCACTAAGCCTACAATATGGCCGCTTCCATTACGGTCCATTTGCAAATATTCAAACGCCAAC
This sequence comes from Loripinus fragilis, assembly GCA_964019695.1. Lineage (NCBI taxonomy): Eukaryota > Metazoa > Mollusca > Bivalvia > Lucinida > Lucinidae > Loripinus > Loripinus fragilis. The sequence continues at coordinate 82,264,387 of OZ026523.1, read as the reverse complement.
AACTTCCACATTTTTCAACCGATTTAGATGAAACTGGTATCAAAATTCATGGTTTATTAAGATCTTTCGTTTAAAACATAGTAATCATCAGGTTTGCCGTCCCCTTTAAGGCTGACTCAAAATGCTGAAATAGGCAGATTATAATAGCTGTTCTGATATATTTACAGTTTATTTAAAGTCAATTGACCATTTAAACTTGAAATATTAATATTTTAAAGGCAAACTGCAAGTTTTAAAATTTGTATTTCATAGAAATTTTGAACTTTCACCCATGTTACCATACTTACGAACTTTTCTGTCCCTATGAACAATCTTACATTAGAGCTTATGTTATTTAATTAAACGAGACTAATTTTTGCAACGAATTGTATATATATTTAATAATAATTGAGCACGAATATTATATCGATTTTAACTTTTAACACTAAAGTCGATGTGTATATGTATAGATTATAGATCATAAATATCAATTATAAAGGATGTAAGAGGGAATGAGCGCAGCGAGGGAACCAATTTATTCCTTTATAATTGTAATATATGATCTATGACCAACTTAAAGGTTTCTCCTCCTTTTCATAGCTGCGCCTATTGCAATGGTCGCATTGACCACTTCACGATTTACTTAATAGATATTGCAAATATTACAAAATTTGTGATTAAGTAGGCCAACAGTTTAAATTGTTGGCCTACTTTTAATTTCTGTGCAAACTGGTTGGCCTTGAAGCACAGGAAGGGGCGGGGTAAACTATAAGAAAGAATAAACGTCAGGTCTCAGGATAAAATTAAAATTTACATATTTATTACACTTGTGTATTATCGTTATTACACTCCCAGACACGACATCATATAATAAAACTTCATACAGTAGCTGTCTACTATCATTTTTTGCTTATTGCTGGAACACCAATATTATCTATATTTATACCTAATATCGTCCAATTAACTTGCCAAATTAATTTTATATATACAATGTATGTCTTTTTGGCATAGTCAGATATATATTCAGAAGTTTCATTATAGATAACAAAGACCACAAACTTTGTGAACCATGTACTATAATTAGCCCTTTGAGGACCAGACAACCCCGAAACTTGTACTTTGGCAAGATAAAATGCCGGGTGTTCACTGTCTGATCTGCAGAGAAATATCTTTTGGAACTGTGACCCTTCAATATATACAATGGACCATACTGACTTCATCCTAACTGCATCTAACTTTATGAAAATGCCATAGGCTTTAAAAGGGTTAATAAATTATGTAGCTCCGATCTATCATCAATGAGCTCTGTCGTTGGTAGAGTCGTAGAGACTGACTTGCTGACAATTTGTAATACATCATAGATTATGTATCTATATTATTATCTTTGAATGCTATTCCTATCTTTGCTGTTTTACCTACCACAAAGCAACAAACGAACGAACTGCGCTCAACAACATGCGAGCGGTTTATATTTCGCAGCTTATTCGTTTGCGATGGTATGTCCTTAAGTTGAGAATCTGACGATAGCCCCGCTGCCACGCTTTTCATGCTATGAAAAGGCGGAGTTCTAAAGATACTGAGCGGAAACGAAATTCTGACATATATCCAGAGCCATAACTCTGCTACAAATAATAGAAAAATGACAGGTAACTACCACATCCTAAACATTGTCAATATAAATGCATATCTACAAAATTTGGTGAAATTCTGTCCATTTGTTTTCAAGTTATTGAGCGGAAACAAAATTATGTTGTTATTGTTGTTGATTTATTGTTTTATGTACCTCCTATTGTTTGTGGGGGGTCTGTGTTGGTGTTTGTTTTGGTATGCATTGCTTTATGTCCTTTCTAGTTTTGAAATCTTCTTGGCGAGGACGAGAGGAAGCTGGTTGCTTTGCTTTTATTGTCTTGTTACTGAAAAGCTCTTCCTCATGGTGTCATGGGTTCGTCTGCAGTTTGTTATTGTGGTATTTACTCATTATACTCACTTTTTAAATCCAGTGCCATAACTCTCTTACAAAATTTCGGGAATTGACAGGTAGCATTCCCTACCTGGTTCCTATCTATGTATATGCATTTACAAATTTTGGTAAAATTCAGTCCATTTGTTCTAAAGATATTGAGTGGAAGCGAATTCTGGCATTAATCAAGGGCAATAACTGTGTTACAAATTTGTAAAAATGACAGGTAACAATCCCAACCTAAAAATTGACAATATGAGTGCATATATAAAATTGGTGAACTTCTGAAACAAAAGGGCAAATATACTTTCAGAAGATTAACATTATTCACGTGTGGCATATTGTATCCTCCACAGCACAAAATCTTAATATAACAGGCTTCAATAATTCAGGCTGTTGGAAATATAAGCCATAAAAATATAAGTATCGCCAAGCTATAAAAAAACAATTTTCAAAACATTTCCTCAGAACGTAAAGTGATGCTTAACTTTTTTCAAGTGTAGATATTGTCAATATCAATGCATATACAAAAGGGGTATGTGCATTGAGGGGCTTTTTTGGCCCCCTCTGGAGCCAAAAACTGAAAATTGCTTTCCACCAATTTCATTTGATTGGTTTATTAGAAGAATTACTGTAGTGTAAAATTTCGGCATTTATTTAAATTTTACCGTTGCTATGGTAACAGAAACGGCAGACAAAGTAGGCTTAAAATAGAGAAATTGCCATTTTGGACCGAATTTAAGGCTTTTGGAGACCTATTTTTTAAAAATTAGATATCAGCACAGCCAAATACCAAAAATCCTTTTAATATGTTATGTGCCGTGATAATTCTCAGCAGCTGTTAAAATATATTTTTGGTATTTGATTGTGCTCTATGGTAATTGGTCTGTCAAACATATCAAATTTGCTCCAAAATGGTCAATTTCCTGGTTTCAGCCTATCTTGGCGGCCATATTTGTTACCATAACAATGGTTAAAATACATGGCATAACTTAGGAAGACCCTATGCGAGCTAGTTAACAACAGCAGCGTCTAGGGCGGCGTCTGGGTGTAGTGTTCTGTGTCTCTTCCTCTTGTATATTATAACAACACTTGTCTTCGGTGGAACCAGACTGACCCCAGTCCTCAAAGCATTTTTCTATCAATGTGTCATTCCATATAAATGTAGCTAGTTTAAAAATGATGGCTGTGTAGGGAGCGCAATGGCTGATTGGTAGAGTGCTTGACTCGAGACCGAGGGGCCGCGGGTTCGAGCATCACCGGCGTCACTGCGTTGTGGTCTTTTAGGAAGACACACTTATCCTAGCTTAGTACTGGTTCAACCCAGGAAGACCCGTCCCTGTTTAACTGAAATATTGTTGATGGGACGTAAAGAATCAATTCAAACAAACAAATGGCTGTGTATATATTAAGAAACATCTGACTAGAAGAGGCTTGAATTTGTTGATGAAGAAATTTCATTATGATTGCAAATTTGTATTGATATTTTTCTTCTAACTATAACAATGTTTCAGACTGTAGCCAGTCTAGGTGGAGCATACAATAAGTACAAGTTCGGACTATTCTGATAATGTAACAGTACAGTAAAGCCTGTCTTAAGCGACCACTCAAAAATAGACAAAACCGTGAAAGGTCTTAAAGACAAAACAATTTTGGTCTTCTTTTGGAGTGGCCGCTTTGACAGTAGTATTGTCTGTCAATTATCATAGTAGCAATCAGCGTAGATCCTGATGGTGTGTAGTGTTTCGTTGCTTTACTATCTGTTCATAAATACAATGGTCGACTGATCGTTACTAGGGATGCTGGTCACATCTTCTAGGTGATTACCCTTAAAAGCCACTATAATATAGTAAAACTATAGCATAGAACATACAGTGAGCCAATTTAGTTCCGCACCGTTTATAGATTCATCGGAAAAGAAATACGGATACAGAATTATTTATTCTTTGACTTAGTACTAGCGTAAAAATTTTATATTTTGAATAATCCATAGGATATTGAGTGTGGTCCGACTAGAATCGAATGACAAAATGGATCCTGACGGGCACTACCCACCTAACACCAATTCGCATAACATTATTTTGAATTACAAGATCACATTGCACTATTTTCAGTGTCGATTTTCTGCCATGCCAGTGGTTGAAGTCTATTTATTTTGGCGATCAAGAAAATAATTGTTTTGGGTGATTTTCTATCACAACGATCACCAGGGATGATGCCAATTGCAAACTACATATAAAAGATATAAACGCAAAGGTTGCACGTGCGCTTTTGTCAAAATGTGCTTTAAACGAAGCAGCTAGAATGATTCACACGATTCGGATTTTTTTTTTCGGTGTCATCAAATAGATAAGATATTGATAGGTAAAATATTATAAGGAATGTTTGATTCCAGCATTTTTGTCTAAATATGTTAGCCTCATACAAGTGGTGCGTCATTAAAGTGGCTCACTGTAGAGAAAATATACCCCCATGTTTGTTAATTTGTGTAGTTAGTCTGCATGGCAACATTGTCATTGAAGGTCCTCGAACATTTGCACATCTCGAAAATGTTCATACCACACACTGTTTTGGCCGCAAAGTGTAAATATATATTAGTATCTTTTATTTTTATTTGTATATAAATAGAGGGCCTTTTTAGAAATCTGTCGCATTCCTCTTGCTCTATATAGATATGCTTATTTAGTTAAATACCAAATATGTCCAAATGAATTAGCTACAAGAGATGTCATCTCATCAGGTTCTACACTATAAGATATAAAACAAGCGCCAGGGACATTTTCAACATTGAAATATCAACTTCATTTCATTTTTAACTCTTTTGGAAACTTGTTTTACATTGAAATTCCTAAACATCTGATCGACAGCCCGTTCGCTTCCTGTAATAATTCCATCACATACTGTAAAATTGTTGATGATTTTTCCTATAACTGACACCGGAAGGCGCGTACTTCCGTACACTGATACTTACATCCTGTCAGCACATGTCAAACTTTCTCGTCCGTTTATTACTTCATCATTCAGCAGATTGAGTTCAAACCACTTTTTCTTCTTAAAACACCCACTCTGAACTGATGTTTATATGTACGAAACAAGAGAAAATAAATCAAACTATGGCAAGGTGTTTCAGCACGTGGAAGTCATCTGCAATTATAAGTTTTATATTCCAGATTTTCAAATGGAAAATCTTTCCTACTCCCTGGATAAAATAAACATAATTTTGTTCTAAGACTCAATCAGACACGTGCAGAAGCCATCAACTGAGTATGGTATCCATCGACGACTACAAAATAAACCAGTTTTATCAATTTAATGATTAAAACTATTTGCCTACTAATGTCGTCTGCTGTTAGCCTTTGCAAAACAAAATGTCGGGCCTGATCTAGATCCAAACTGTTTGATACTCTGATGGTATTCCAGAAATAATTTTCATAAAAAGTTGATTTTCAAAAAAGATATAAGAAGACGACAAAAAAGCTTGCAAAATGCAGTAGGCAAAGAAATAATCGGAAACTACAAAATTAACCTTTTAAGAGCCACATGTATGCAATAATATACTGCCATATCAAAGACCCGACCTCACTAAAGTGAGATTTGATATATATCATCAACATAAAAATGCAAGGGACATGACTGAAATACTGATAAAATGACGTAAATAGCCATGGTGGCTTCATCTCTGATGATGGAAAAAATCTTACTTGTTTTAAAAAGTGTGCTTGCTACCTGCCTTAAATTGTGAATTGTATTTAATGATGCTTTGCACTTCCGTAAACTTTGAATGAAATTGATTCATACCTTCAAAATTTATTGATCGGAAACCAAAAGTGAGACGCCTACGCCGACGACACCGACGACGACGACGACGCCGACGGAGCCATGATCCCTTTGTGTCGACCCTGCTTCGCAGGCGACACAAGAAAGACGAAGATGGTGTGATATATGATTTTTAGGCGGTACTTCTTTTGTGGATCTTTTATGTTGTTTTCTGTCTTGTGTTTGCCATGTCTTTGTGCGCGTCTGTTTATATACTAAAACCAACTTCTAATTGGTTTCTTTTCAAACTCATTATTTTTGACCAAACGCTAATAAAGTTGAAATATTTTTTTGCCTATACATGTATATGTGCATTTTAATGGGCAAACGTTTAGCAGTGTTTTTGAACAGTTTTCTTTTACTACAAAGTTTTTGGGGTTAAAAATGCAAAAATCGTTTTTTTAAAGAAAAAATGGTTTTGTGAGTAGTTTTTATAAAATTGACGTTTAGGTGGTTACAAAATGGTCTGTCCGACTTAAAAACACCAAACAATTGAAATTTTGCTTATGATGGATTTTTTACGCATTTTTGAAATGTTGCATTTTCAAATTTTTTCGAGATTTTTGAAATTCACCAGTATTTCCTGGTAAAATTGTCAAATGAACTGAATTTTATCTGAACACTGTAGGCCAAACACAGTATTTTGGTTTTTTTTATAATTGTCAAAGAAGGACTGTGACGTCTGGTGATAATGAATAATCGCTGAAAATTTCAATGCCATGTCGCTGATAATAAAGCGTACAGAGCAGTGCAAAGTCTCTATGTAAATTGCAAGCTTAAAGCTGAATTTCAATGATTAACCTGCTAAAAGTGTGTGTCTTATGTTGTTGATTAGCAAAAACGACGAGTCCGATGGAATCAAAACTTTTGAGGTTTATTCTTCTTATATAACGCTAGCCAGTAACATCTTCAAACAAACAAAAACGTTAATTTGTGTTATGGTTTATATCGTAGAAAAAGTGTGACTTTTTGAAACGAGGGTACCTTTTCTCTAACTTCGTCCGTGCAAGAAGAACACGTCATGTTTAAATGAAATAACTTGCAGAGACTCGGCAAAGAATTGCTTCACTTAAAAAAACATGAGTTTTGTATACCCTATGTTTCACTTTCTGAACTAGCGTAAAAATGTAAGGTGACCGATTAGCAGTTGGTTTTAGTATATGTGCTTTGTGGTCACCTGCTGGGAAAGGGCTGTACTCTTGGCTCTCGTTTGTGGAGTCTAACTGTGAGTTTGTCACTTTCCCATTGGTATATGGGTCAGGTGTGGTACTTGATTGTATTGATTTCTGATCTTTGCACTCTTACTTACTTAGTAACATTTATGTGTTTGCATCTACAAGATTATTAAAGCATGGCTTGTGTCTAAAGAAGTAGCATAAACCATTGAGATCTAATCTGCCTGTTTATAATAGATATATGATATAATATTATATATATATATTACATTCCCTGAGAGGGTGACAGTCGAAAATACCATCCTGAGGAATGTGAGTATCAACCGAGGCGCAGCTGAAGATGATAATCGTATTTCGAGGGTTGATATTTTCGACTATCACCCTCTTAAGGGATGTAATATTAGTTTATTATACCGAACAGGACATTTAATTATTTTTTTCTACCGTTTCCTCTCTTAGGTCTACCACCCAAACGGTAAATAATGCACAGCATCTTATTTTCTATGCATGAATGAAACAAAACATTATTCACAAAAATGGTTCTTTTTAACAATTGAATGCTCGAACTGATTACGGACGTTCCGTAAAACAAATGACGTCGAATAAAGCTGATGACGTCACTAAACTAATACCAAGCAGCGTATAATAACAGAGACTATATAGGTAGTAATGCACTGTTCAGGCCTCAACAAAGTGTTAAAATACAGGACTTTCTTTTGTGGATCATTACTATGTTATTTCTGTCCTGTTTTTTATGCTTTCATGCACGTCTGTTTGTTGATGCCTTGTGGTCACCTGCTGGGAAAAGGGCTTAACTCTTGGCTCTCGTATGTGAAGTCTCTTTGAGACGTTGTCACGTTCCCGTTGGTGTCCTGGGTCAGGTGTTGTGCTTGATTGTATCGATTCCTGATCTTTACCCACTTTGTTACTTTGGCTACATCCTGGGTTGAACTAGTACTAAGCAGAGCATAATATGTCATGCTCAAGGACATAACATATTGCTTCAGTGAAGCTCGGACCCGCAACCCCCCGTGTTTGACTCGAGATCGAAAAACACAAAGCTGTAGGGTTCCTTATTAGGAATAATGGTATGAACAGCACTGGAAAATCACAATGCTACTCAGCCTACTATCAGTGTCAGGTCATCATCGGCCCGCCAGCAAAACACCATTCAAATGGCGTTTCCCTGGTGGGCTGATTGTAGCACCGTTGGTTTACTGGTATCACTTTTCTTAGAAATACAGGTACCCTATCCCCTCTGTAATATTTAAGATGGTGATTCTAAAACTTTTCCCCTTGATGGAAATTTCTGGATCCACACATGTGGTAAGCCGCCTAGGTAAGACTCAAGCTAGCCTGTACAGTAGCACAGACTATAACTAGAATTTTGTAAAATGATATCGTGAAAAACACTATGAAAACAATAACAACAACAAAAGCAATAACAACAACAACAATAGCATTTTTGTCTTATGAGATAACAGAATGCTTCTTGATTACCAACTCGAATAAATCAACTATTACATATTGTTATATGACTGGAGAAAATCCCGTCTCCTGCTTGGCCCAATTTGTCTACATAAATCTCTATGTCTACCTGAAAACTGGTCTAAACTGGTCTGATGAAAATCAGCTCAAACTAGTTTCGAGGGGTTGATATGTTTGACACTTTTTATATCACCCTCTAGAGAGCTTAAATAAGCATGACGAATATGAAATTAGCATTGGCTGCATGAAATTGACACAATTGCTGGTTCGTCTCCCAACAGGTAAAATAAAGTAAGAATGAGGGCATAGAATTTTTAAAGACTTTTTATTAATTAATTTTATCAACAGTTTTGTTTTGTTTGATTTGTTCCTTTTCTTTGTTTGAATAAACAAATTGTAAAATGTGTTTTATGATTTACATTTTGCATTTAGAGAATTTGTATACATTTTAAAATGCAAATACTATGTTAAATATTAAAAAAACAGTTGCTAAAACTTGTGAGAAAGTCCTTATGTTGAACAAGACTTCAACAATATAAATCTAGTTACAAAACAGAAATAAATCATTCACATTTGAAAAGTCATATAACATAATAGTTATTGACTTCAACTTCGATAGACATAAGGATTTAACTACTCTAAAACGGCTTTGCTGCCTCTGTGAACGTCACTTTTTTGGTAGATAAGTCCCCATGTCTACCTCATTGAAGTGAAGTCAATAATTGTATAGTGTGTTATTTCAATAATATATCAACACAGATAACTATATAAAATGCACCCTGTTAAATATGCCATAACTAAATCAATACACACAAAATTATTAATTCAAAATCTAACTTCCTGTTCATATAAATACATGTACGTTTCTTTGTGACACATGAAATACAGTTAATCATTACACCGTACTGGCTGAAATTACCACTATATTGTAGGAGCTAGTCGTGTCCAATCCTTAGAAATATGAAAATGATTTCTTTCTGATTTTCATATAAATACAATTTGCTTTCTTTGTGACTAGTCTATATAATCATAGCGCTGATAACAAACCAACTGAAGAAAAGTATGACAAACGATTTCGAAAGAAAAAATATTACATATAGGATCTTATATGAGTGTTTGCGTATAATTGAATTTATTAAACAAGTTTGGGAAAAGCGAGAAATGCTAGGCTTGACGAGCATTTTAAAGCCATTTCTCAACGAGTTAAAACATTTAATGATACAATAAAAAATAGTAAGTGAGTATTATCAGGAAATACCACAATCACAAACCGCAGACAACCCCGTGACACCGCGAGGAAGAGCCGCTCAACCATCACGAGACACCAGGAAGACAAATTAAGCAAACAACCAGCTCTCTCTTCCCCATCAAGACCTGATTCGATACACTGGAAACACATTTCTGATAGATTTTGTCATTATATACACAACGTTGTTATGGACATCTACTTCGCCCTAGATCGGTTGGTCTGTAGTCTGTGATTGTGATTTTTCCCAGTCAGACTCACTTTCTTTTCAAAAATAATCACAGTGTTCATGTTTCGAAATGATTGTATGTGAGTTGAAGCAATTCAATTCGCTTAACTATGTGCCATTTTGTATCGCACTTTCGGTAGTTAAGAAAGAGACATCATGTTGACAAAAGGGAATACGAATTGGATATATTGAAAAATAAATGTCTACGGACGCTCCATTCTCTAATACTGTATCGTTGAAACACTAATCTAGCATTCCAATAACAGGATTCCCAAATGTATTCAGATGTATTACTTAATTGAATCAATCTGCGACCCTCGTAAAACTACTGCAAATTATTATTGGCGACTCCAAGAGGAGGTGACTTCTCCTAATCTATCAAAGTGTCTTCAATGTTCTTCGAATGGGTTTCATTTTGTAACATTTGTTGTTCGTGTAGTCCAAAACAATTTGTTTAATCTAGCAAAGCTTTCTGCTGAAATACTAATGAACTCTCGAGTGTTTCAATCGCATCGATGGAGACAGTTTCTTCTCTTGATAAATTTCCCTACTTCGCGCTTGGTCAATATGATCATATTCGTTAAAGAGGCAATTGTTCTTTGCAAACAGGGTTGACGGGGTCTCCTCTCTGGACAACAACTGAAACAGACTAACGACTGTTTCATTGGCCTATGATTATATTAATTCTCCAAGGATATCCAATGGCTTGAAGTATCAAAACAATGGAAAACTTGATTATACGCATGGGTTGCTATTTTATTTGCCTTGATTATCAAATTGGATAAATCCTTTTTTGTCGAATGATACCTTTTTTTTGGCTTAATGATAACAGCAGAATCTAGGGCGATGATTTGACCGGTAAAATATACAGTAAAACCTGTGTAAAAAGGCCACTCAAATAAGTACCCAAACAAAGATCTTAATGACATTTGGTAGCTTAATGAAGGTCGAAAGTATTGCAGAATGCTCCTCTTGGAGCATTCTGCAATACTTTAGACCTGCATTAAGCGATACACGTAATTAGTCTTGAAAAACAATCTTTGGTATTTTTTAAAGTGGCCGTTTTACACGGATGTTACTGTATATAAGCCCCTCTTATCCTTGGCTGCTGTCCGTTCTGAGACGGTGATTCTGTTGTTGCTCATTCATTGTTTATTGTTGTTCATATAGTATCTGGGGGTTTGTGTTGGGAGCTTGTTTTGTGATGTAGTTCTTGGTTCTCTTTTCTAGTTTAGTAATCATCTTGTTGAGGTAGAGAAAGCTGGTTGCTTAGCTTTAATTGTGTTGTGGCTGCCTTTTCTGTGTTCTGTATCTCTTCTTTACGGTGCCGTAGGTTGGTCTGCAGTCTGTGATTGTGACATTTCCTGGTCATACTCATTTATTTTGCCATATGGTGGGTTGGTGCCTACTGACTGTCTTGGCTGGGATCGCAAACGTTGTTGCTGTATTTTGAGCAATAAACTTTATCCTCAAGTTCTACCAGAAAAACAGGGAGCGCAGTGGCTCAGTGGTAGAGTGCTTGACTCGAGACCGAGGGTTCGAGCCTCACCGGCGTCACTGCATTGTGGTCCTTGAGCAAGACACATTTATCCTAGCTAAGTACTGGTTCAACCCAGGAAGACCCGTCCTTGTTGAACTGAAAGATTGTTGATGGGACGTAAAGAATCAAATCAAACAAACAAAACTACCAGAAAAACATACACAACAAAAACTCCAACTTACATACATTCCTGTATAGCAGTCTGATTTTAGTATATAATGTGTACATGCAAGTTAAGATTACTCTGTTTTTAAACAAAGAATTGCAGCAGACACAGATCAGACGTCGCAACACGAGGTGACTGCTCAGGGTCTCCACTGTTAGCTTGCAGAATGTTCTATTAAAATATAAATAAAAATGAAAGATACAACCCAATTAACCATTAAAACTCAAATAATCTGGTCAAATTGATAAGAATGATCATGAAATACCACAATCACAAACCGCAGGCAACCCCATGGTACCGCGAGGAAGAAATTTGTTGGAGAATTGTTGGAAACCCTCATTTTAGTGATCAATTCAAAAAGATAGTAAAACGTTATATAAGGGTTTGATATAACTTGGATATCATGCGACAGTCTGCATTCCTGGTTTTTAAACCCAATCACGGTTAGATGGCCTCCATGCGAGCTGAACATTTCTTGTACTTCAACAACAGCAGAATCTAGGACGAAGATTTGGTACCAGTAAAATGCATTTAAGCCTCCCGGTGGCATAGGCTGCTGTCCGTTCTAAGGCGGTAGTTCTGTTGTTGTTGACTTTTTGTTATTTGTTACTCCCATTGTGGGAGTCTGTAAGTGTTCTATGTTTTGCTGCACGTTACTTTATGTCCATTCTAGTATTGTTATCATCTTGATGGGGAAGAGAGAGCTGATTGCTTTGCTTAATTTGTCTTCCTGGTGTCTTGTGAAGGTTGAGCGGCTCTTCCTCGCGGTGCCACGGGGTTGTCTGCGGTTTGTGATTGTGGTATTTCCTGATCATACTCACTATTTTCAACCATCACGAGACACCAGGAAGACAAATTAAGCAGCCTGCTCTCTCTTCCTCATCAAGATGATTGCAACACTAGAATGGACATGGAGTAACGTACAACAAAACATAGAACAATTACAGACTCCCACAATGGGAGTAACAATAAACAAAAAGTCAAAAACAACAGAACCACCGCCTTAGAACGGACAGCAGCCTAAGCCACCGGGGCCTTGGTTGCATTTTACTGGTACCATATCTTCGCCCTAGATTCTGCTGTTGTTGAAGAAATGTTCAGCTCGCATGGAAGACTTCTAACTAATGCAATGTATCATCATAGAGAAACACTCTTACCAAATTAACACACCATGATGAAAGAAAGAAAAGGGCTCATGTTTCACAGATAGTCAGAGCTAAAGAAAACCTCAAGTTGAGCCAAGGTGGGTCCAGCTACAGATAAGCATCAGGCACCAACCCACGGATTAAAGCCTTATGTCAGAGCCGTCATAGAGTCTGAGGCCTGACCCACCGTCGTGCAATTAAAGAGGAAACCATAGCTATAAATCGTGATTGGGTTTAAAGCCAGGCATGCAGACTGTCGCATGACATCCAAGTTATAACCAAACTTTATATAACGTTTTACAATCTTTTTGATTTGATCACTAAAATTAGGTTTTCCAACAATGTGTTTGAATTTAAAAACTAAATCACAATAAAATATAGGTTCTGATATGCCTTGTTGCAGAAGAGTTTTAACCCAATGCTTTTAACCCTGAGTGTCTGTGCTAGGATTTAGAAAATGCTTTTTGAATTTTATTATATCTATAACCTTGTTTTAATAACTTAGTTAAAAATAATTTTCCGTTGTTGAAGTCATCAACATAAGAACACATTCTAGCGAAACGAATAAGCTGAAAAATATATACTCCATAGGAATGAGAGCGAGGAACATCTCCATCAAGAAATGGGAAATTTACTATTTCAAAATTATAATCATCCTGTTTATCATAAATTTTAGAAGAAACTATGGATTTGTTATTGACAAGAGTTGGAAATCCCATTCGGCTTATATGGGCGTAGCATTTTGCTTCGAGTATTAGCTTCCAGCCAGTTTTGGGCGACCTATTACTATTTGTTACAAAGTGTTGTTAGTTGAATATTCCAAATAATTGTTGTTGTTTTTTCGTTGCCATATATACTCACTTGTCATTCTAACACGTAACGCAGTTCTGTGATTACACCTTTTGCCTATGTCCCATTCAGCTTAAGTGCTATGAATGGGTTAAAATAATGGTGGTTTGATACTCGAGAGTATCAATTGCCACAGAACAATAAACATGTAAGTGGTTCTGTGTTCACTTGAGTATGTCCTTTCTTTCTGAGAGATTGGAGCCGAACTGCTACACACTGTATTTAGTATATACACATAACCAACCCATGTCTCAATTTAAATGCAAGAAATGGTTGATTGCATGTGGTAGGTTGTGAATGTATCTTGATATTATGTTTCATTACAATGTACAATTGTTATGCTAAATACAGTTATGTAGTACGAATCACTGCATCTTGAGTGCTGGTTCTATGGTTGTCATGCATATTGCATTAATCTGGGATTAAACTTATGGGAAGCGGTACTTGGCAAACTAATTTAGAGGGATGTTTTATGTAATAATTAAGTGGTTTGGAATAATTAAGTAGTATTGTCTGAGCAAACTGTGTCAAGAGTCACACACCGGTGTCCATACAAAAGCACAAATTAGCCAATGCTCTCTCTCTCTCTTTCTCTCTCTCTCTCTCTCTCTCTCTCTCTGGGACAAAGTAAGACCCATGTCTGCAAATAAAGGGACACTTAAACAAGGGCAGAGGTATCCACATAAAGAACACAGTAACCCATTCTCTTCCTCTGTGAGATAATTGGCACAAAGAACCTCATCACGAAACCAAGAGTAACAAAGAAATCGTCGCACACAATGTGAGCAACAACAAATAACATAGTAACCACAATTTGTCCAAAGAATATCAGATATTTATTCTGGATCAACCAAAGTTATCTTTTACGTAGTACCATGATGTTCACTGGATGCATTGATTCACTGAAACAACACGAACATTAAATTTGCATACTATATGTTAAACAAAATATGACAATAGCAAACTGTTTTTTTGTTTGTTTTAATCAATTTCTATCAATATATATAGGACAACAATTATGAACTGTATCTATAATAGTTGACGTTCGTCACTCGTCCCCTTATCATGCCTGTGTGGTAACATTTTACACCATATTCGCTTTGCGAGCGTCAGCATTAAATTTAGATACTTTCATAAATTAGTGACGTCCATAACATAACATTTGTTCCAGAAAGAGATACTGTCAAATCATATTGTTTATTATAAAGTTTAGATGAAACCATGCCATAGGATGCGAACAAAATGAAAACCAAAGAAGGATGCTTACGTATTAAACACAAATATTTTATTTAACTGAATACGACTTATAATTTGTTAAAAATAAAGAGTGGAAGTATATATATATATATATATATATATATATATATATATATATATATATATATATATATATATATATATATATATATATATATATATATATATATATATATATATATATATATATATATAAATTCACGTACGTTACGGTACGTTACGTTACGTTACATTAAGACGTCGTTACTCTGACGCTGACGTCATTTTTATAACATCTTCCTGAAGAACTATGTAGTAGTGAAACTGGTTGAATTAAAATTATGTAATTTACGGCTTAATCTCACTTATACTTTATCTTTATATATATATATATATATATATATATATATATATATATATATATAAATGTATATATATAATACTTGTATAGATATTAAACTCCTGATGATCTGTATAACAGTGAAACCGGTAGAGGAAAGAGAAAATTATGTTAAACAAATTGTGTAATCGGAGTTAATCTTGTTTTATATATATATATATATATATATATATATATATATATATATATACAGAGGGATATAGTGAATCAACTGAGCCGATAGATGCTGTAAATATTTGCCTCTAGCGAGATTCGAACCCACGACCTCGGCAACACCGCCTAGCACTACACCAGACATCAACGCTACCAACTGCGCCACTGAGTCATCCCCAAAAAAGGATGTTCAGGAAGCGCTGATATTGATGACGACTGATGCAGTACACGTCGTATATTGGTTCTTTTTCAATGGATGTCATCTATTTCGTTCGCAAGTGAAAGCCTGATGGATCCAAGGATACAAGTGAAATTAGATAAATATCAGAAGTGCGGAAATATAATTTATATATATATATATATATATATATATATATATATATATATATATATATATATATATATATATATATATATATATATATATATATATGATATAGTTTATATATATACAGAGGGAGGGATATAGTTTATATATATATATATATATATATATATATATATATATATATATATATATATATATATATATATATATATATACAGAGGGATATAGTGAATCAACTGAGCCGATAGACGCTGTAAATATTTTGTCTCTAGCGAGATTCGAACCCACGACCTCGACAACACCGCCTAGCACTACACCAGACATTGACGCTACCAACTGCGCCACTGAGACATCCCCAAAAAGGATGTTCAGGAAGCGCTGATATTGACGACGCCTGATGCAGTCCATGTCGTATATTGGTTCCTTTTCAATGCATGGCATCTATTTTGTTCGCAAGTGAAAGCCTGATGGATCCAAGGATACAAGTGAAGTTAGATAAATATCAGAAGTACGGAAATATAATTTCACAAACATCATTGCTTTCGAGCTACACAGGATCAGAAACTGATGCAGATTCAGACAGTAGATAAATACAGAGGGATATAGTGAATCAACTGAGCCGATAGATGCCGTAAATATTTTGTCTCTAGCGAGATTCGAACCCACGACCTCGACAACACCGCCTAGCACTACACCAGACATTGACGCTACCAACTGCGCCACTGAGACATCCCCAAAAAGGATGTTCAGGAAGCGCTGATATTGACGACACCTGATGCAGTACATGTCGTATATTGGTTCCTTTTCAATGCATGGCATCTATTTTGTTCGCAAGTGAAAGCCTGATGGATCCAAGGATACAAGTGAAGTTAGATAAATATCAGAAGTACGGAAATATAATTTCACAAACATCATTGCTTTCGAGCTACACAGGATCAAAAACTGATGCAGATTCAGACAGTAGATAAATACAGAGGGATATAGTGAATCAACTGAGCCGATAGATGCCGTAAATATTTTGTCTCTAGCGAGATTCGAACCCACGACCTCGACAACACCGCCTAGCACTACACCAGACATTGACGCTACCAACTGCGCCACTGAGACATCCCCAAAAAGGATGTTCAGGAAGCGCTGATATTGACGACGCCTGATGCAGTACATGTCGTATATTGGTTCCTTTTCAATGCATGGCATCTATTTCGTTCGCAAGTGAAAGCCTGATGGATCCAAGGATACAAGTGAAATTAGATAAATATCAGAAGTGCGGAAATATAATTTCACAAACATCATTGCTTTCGAGCATATATATATATATATATATATATATATGTGTGTGTGTGTGTGTGTGTGTGTGTGTGGTTCTGTTGCTGTTGATTCATCATGTTCATTGTTTGTTGTTAGTCCAATTGTTGTTTGTGCTTTTATATTTGGTCTTTGTTTGGTTGTGCGTTGCGTGCTACCGTTTCTAGTTTTGCAATCTCTCAAAGGAAGAGAGAGGTGGTTGCTTTTTTCTATTTGCCTTTAAATGTCATGTGACTGTTAGTGTATAGTGTCTGTTCCTCATGGTGACATGGGTTGGTCTGCATTGTTTGATTGCGACATTCCCTGGTCATACTCTCTTCCTTTTTATTTATATTTTTGGATATATAACAAAGTCTTTTTTATTGTTTTATCATACTAACGGTGCTGTTGGATTGTAAAACGGAACAGCGGAACACCCAACATAAATTCGGACAGCCGACGAAACTGCAAACAGGCATGTTTTGCACACGTGAACCAGGAATGGCTCGCTACATTATTACTATAGGCAATAACAGTAAAACATATTACTTGGGTGTTTTAAAAGGTAAGTGAGTATGACCAGGAAATGCCATAATCAAATACTGCAGACCAACCCACGAGCACTCGTGAGGAACAGACACAGACATGACATCAAAAGGCAACTGAACGTAAAGCAACCAGTTATCTCTTCAACAAAGGAAAGGGATGATTGCAAAGCTAGAAACGACACTAGTTACTGTGCTACAGAACAAGGACCAAACCCAACAAAACAATGGGAGCAACAATAAACAATAAATCAGCAACAATAGAACAACCGCCCTGAACGGACAGCAGCCAAAGCTACTGGGGCTTACAATAATTTTACTGGCCAAATCTTCGCCCTAGATTCTTTTTGTTGTCAAAACACAAAAGTTACAAAGCTCGCGTAAATGCTTTCTAACTTATCCAATGTATCAAAATACTTAAAAACAATTCCAAAATGGTTCGCTATACAGTGAGCCACTTTAGTTACGCACCACTTGTACAATGTAACATTACTCGGAAAAGAAATGTGATATTGTTATTATGAGACTACCAACGTAAAGCGCAGCTATATTTGCAGTAGCCATTGGAATTTCATTGTGATCAGATTAGAAATGAATGAGAAAATAGATCTTCAAGTGCACTACCCTCAAAACACCATTTCGCATTGCATTATCTCGAATGAAACTCAGTTCAGATTGCACTTTTTTCAGGGTCGAATTTCTGCTTTTCCAGAGATAAAAAGCCGATTTATTCTTGGCAATATCTAAGACTGGAATGTGTTTGTTAACTTCATCATTTTTTAAGATGTTTGACTATTTTGGTTCCCAGCTGGCCAAGGTTTGAAAAAAGATGGTTTTAGTACTTTTTTTAAAGTTAGTTAAAATTTCGTATGATTCTGAGTAAACTAGGTATCAAAACATTTCATTTTAAAAAAAACATGTATCCGCCGTACATTTTCGTAAAAAAATTAATGGATTTATTGGCGTCATGGTGTTGACGTTAGTAATGACGTCACTACTATCAAGGCTATAAGCCGTGTCAATGATAAGATGTTTTAGTTTTTTGATACTTCTATGTCAACAAGTGACTCATAACAAAACAATTTGCGAAGAAAACCCTGTTTGATTATTGTAACTGACGTTAATATGACGTCAAAACGAGCATTTCTTCAAAAAGTAACGGTGTTACTAAATTCTACGACCGAAAAAAGGGGTTTTTCTTGAATAAAATAATTGTTTTTGGTGTTTTTCTGTCCCAACGATCACCATGGATAATGCCTAACGCAATACCAAAATAAAAATTCAAGTCGTTCAGGTTGCACGTGCATTTTTGTCAAAAATGGAAAATTGCCTTTTGACGTAGCAGAATGATTCGCATGAGTGATTCCAATATTTTTTTAGATGTCATCAAACAGATAAAATGTCAATAAATAAATTATCAAAGCAAATGTTCAATTCCAGCAATTTCGTAAAAAAATGTGGGCCCTGAAAAAGTGGTGCGTAACTAAAGTGGCTCACTGTAATGCACCAATGGGTAACCCTGTATGGAGCGATACCCTATATAATGGATGAATTCGTGACCGATCGTTAACAATGACGTATTCCACAGAGTTGTCATCAATGTACAGACACATTAAACAACACATTTGCACATTTAAGGAACAATTCAGACATTTGTCAGAACAAGAGGAAATATATAAGACTACTGGGATTATCACAGAGCTGAACGGGTCGTCAAAATTCTCTGGACGCATATAAAAGGCGTTAACGACTCATGAATATTTCATAGCTCATTAGAGACAGCGGAAATCATAAACTAAACATAATTGACTGTGTGTGTGAAGGTGAGAAATGTTTTCTCTAGTGATCCCAAGGTTCTGACAAAACACGATTAAGTATTCGTCAACAACAGACCCTCGATGATACTTGGCAACATACATTTTATTTGATTTGACATTTAGAACAAGCTTAGATGCACGTTCATTTCTTGTATTAGGACGACGCCAGTCACCATCATCAGTATTGGACTTTATATCAATTAATATAAGCCCTCATTTTATAACACATTGCCCCATGTATCCGCTAATTATATAAGGCTTTTGATAGTGGTGCATAACTGAGCTTTTCATTCACTATATCAATTATCGTTTCCAAAAGCTTCACTGAATTATTTGAGCCGCAACATGAGATTTCCAACAATGTGGTATGTGCGACCAGCAAAGCCTCAGATCAGCCTGCGCATACGCGCAGTCTGATCAGAGCCTTTGCTAGTCGCTTGAATATTCTATGACTGTTAAGCAACAGACAGAACATCATTTGGAGTTTCTAAGCTGAAAAGGAGGCTGCACAGGCTCATCTGAGTCTACAGTTGTCAAAATGCCACATTGTTGGAAATCACATGTCACGGCTCATTTATTTATGCACATTCCACCCGTGGACTTCAATGTATTTTACTTGCCAAATCTTCGCCCTAGAATCCATTGTTATTAAAACACAAAAAGTGTTTAGCTCGTATGGAGGCTTCCTAGCTTATGCAATATAGTATCACAAGGAAATAAATCAATTTAAATATACTATGATGAAATAAAGAAAATGCCTCATAACTCACAGACAGTCATAGCTTACGAAAACCCTTACTTGTGCCAATGAGGACCAAAGTCAAACATCAGGCACCAACCCAACGATGAAAGCTTAAAGTCAAGGTCACCATTGAGTCTGATGCCTGATCTACCGTCGTACATTTAGAAAAGAACATTTACCTATAAACAGTGATTAGGTGTATAGTCAGGCATTCAGACTGTCGCATAGTATCCATTTTATATCCCATTTTTATAACATTCAATTATCTTTTGAATTTATCAGGAAAAGACGGCTATCCAACTATTCTTTTTAATTCATATGCTAAATCACCATAAAATACTGGTTCTGATATGCGTTGTTACAGAAGCGCGTAATTTTGTATATAACAATTATGTGGTAGGATTTTAATTACTCCTTACGAAATTGTTGATATTGATAGCCCTGTTTTAGTAAATTAGCATCATGATGAACACCTTATTGAAACTACCACGAATTTTGACCAGCTGCTCTAGAGTTTATTACTGATTGCTTATTATATAATGACTACTGTTGTAATTGTTATCGTTTAATAAAATTGTAACGATTGAACGTCAACTGCAACAAAATTTGAACAAGACTGAACATTGGGTAACATACAATGTTTTTGAAGTTTCCAAATCAAAGACACAGTGTGTACAGTTCGGTCTGTGGCGCAAGCAAAATGATGATCCTGTTAAAGACATTTATTTTTCATATTCCAGCAGTTGAGGGATCAAAATGTCCATGCATTTTTTTTTGATTGAAGACTCAGTTTTATATACCATATTAAATATCACAAATGTAAACGTTTGAAAGCATTCGAAATTTTAAAATTTCTTTCACATATTTCATGGGGTGCAGACCAAACTGCATTTCTTCAGCTTAATTGGTCTCTAGTTAGGTCAAAATAAGACAAAGGCTGTATTATATACGACTCTGCAAAAAAATGCGTGATCCTATGCATAATCTGGGACTTGCATTAACTTTGGAAGCTTGTAGAATTTCCCATATTGCTAGTTTATATGCTGAAGCAGATGAACCATCATTATAATCACACAGAGAAAACCTCCCATCATGAAACGTGCTACTTACTCATCAAACAGTAAATGGGTATGATCAGGACAAACTACAATAACACACTGCTGATCAACCCAGAGCATCACGAGCAAGAGTCACAGAATGACATCAATAAGACAATTCAAGTAAAACAACCAGCTCTCTCTCTCTCCCAGCGAGATTATTACAAAACTTGAACATACACTAGATTCAGCACAGCAAAGCAAGGACCAAATACACAAACATTGGGAGGAACAATGAACTACCCCCTAAGAACTGACAGCAACTGAAGCCAAAATCCTGCTCATGAAGTTTCATTCGGACCAAAACATTTGGATATATACTAGGCCAAAAAAGAAACGCCGCATACAATAATTAAAAATATTGTAAGTTGAATGAGAGTGGCAAATTTCATCTCCTGTCTATGTTTTCCCATTTAGCCTGCCGCACCTTTCCCCATTGTTTAATTGATGCCAGTCAATCAAAACCATTGTACTGACCGATTTTCCATTTTCCTGCTTTTCACGTGCACACTCAGTCCATTCAGATTTACATCTGTACTAACTACTGAAATCTTTAGTCGAACATCCCAAACGTCTAAAAACATTTAAAAACTTTGGAATTTAAGATTACACATTGCTAATTTACGGTAACAAAATTGGCACATGTGGAACGTGAACGTGCAATAGGAATGTTACAAGCTAACGTGACGCCATTGATAGTAGCCAAACGATTTCGGTGCCATGTTAGGACGACTGGACGTCTTGAGAATCGTTTCCGACAATTTGGGAGAACGTCACAACGTCCGCGTCCGGGACGTCGACATGTGTCGACGTGACGTCAAGATCGAGACATCCAGACGTCTCATTTGTGCAATCGATTTTATCTGGAGTCAGTCACAGCTGGGACATCCCAAGGAACTCATAGTCCAAACAGCAGGACTCAAACTGTGAAAAATCGTTTCAAGAAATTTGTTTAAGACCCCCACCTCCCAACGTTTGACTGAACTTAACTTTGATGCAGTATTTGCATCAAATCAAGGAATCCGCGGTAGTACTAACGTCTTAATGAATTGAAAAAAAACTGACAAAGAGAATTATTTAGCAACATTTCACTCTAATTTTTCTAATCACTGCATGTTTTTTTAATGAAAAACATAACTGGTACAATTAGCACCTTTCATAAATAGCGGCGTTTCTTTTTTGGCCTAGTATATATGAAAATGTAAGGGTATGATCAGGATATACCACAATCACACACTGCAGATCAACCCACGGTACCACGAGGAAGAGCCACAGAACACAAACAGTTACAAGACGTCAGGAAAACAATTAAAGTAAAGCAACCAGCGATCCAATTTAGTGCAAAGCTTGAAAGGACACTACGTACTCTATAACAGAACAGAATAAGGAACAAACACAGAACCCCCACGAATAACGGTAGCAGCAATACGCATGAATTAACAACAACAGAACCACCGCCTTAGAACGTAAAGCAGCCTAGGCCGCTGGGGGCATATATACATTTTACTGGTACCTAGATTCTGAAAAAAATGTATTTAAAATTGCTTAGCTAGCAGATGAGCATGGAGGCATATAAAGTACTGAAACACAAAACAAGGACCAAACGCAGACCCCCCATCCCCCCAAAAAAAATCAACGAAACAAAACAACAATGGTAGCAACAATAAACAATGAATCAACAACAATAGAACCACCGCCTTAGAATTTTACTAGCACTAAATTTTCACCTGTAATTCTGTTGTTGTTAAAACACAAAATTCCTTAGCTCCCATGGAGGCTTATAAGTCACTGAGTAACACACAGACACATCCCCTTATCATCAAACATTTCCTTAAAGTAAGAAAGATAGCAAGGATCAGGAATCGATACAATCAAGTACCACACCTGTCCCAGGATACAAAATGGGAAAGTAACAAAATCAAAATAATCATCACAAGCAAGAGCCAAAAGGTCAGCCATTTCCACTCAGGTGACCACAAGACAGCAATGAACATGTAGTTTCATCAGCTCAATTCGATAGAATTCTGTTCCAATAAGCTGTTTATTTATAGATTATATATTAAGTATTATAATCTTATTGGTTGATCGTCAATATGTAGATTATTACGTACCAGTGTGTATAGCATGTGTTTATGTCATCGAGCATGTGGCTGCATTGGTTTCCAGTCATAATATCTAATAAAATGTAAATGATCGAATAAAATGTCTCTTATAGGTGTTGCGTTATAGTTTTCTTTTGATTTTAACCCTAAGTACAGATAAAGCCAAATTAAAAAAATACCTGTGTTTAGGGTAACCCGACCCTACCTAAATAAAAAATACATAATTTTATGCATTTTGAAAGGCGAAATGCCTTTCAAAATGCATAAAACTATATTTTTCCAGAAAAAAAATATGCGTACCCTCCCTACGTAAAATTTTCAGACCCGTTACATGGAACACACTTTTTTGCCTAATGGTATCCATCAAGGACAGAGAGACACCAGATCCCTTTCGCTGTGAGTTGATAAGTATGTAATCCCACCTTCCACCTGAAATGCAGTCACTTCTGATCATAATGGTTTAAATTTTATTTCACTGTACTAATGTGCTATATATGCTAAACCAAATATGCAGTATACACCAGCTTGATGCATTCGTTATAGGGTCAATAATAAAACCAAATCAATAACAATCAGATTTACCATCAGTATAACTGGATGGTGGACAGTATGGGCAATATAAATATTACTGATTGTTCTACTGAGTTATATGTGTTTACATAATAGATAAATAAAGGCATGCATATGAAGTAAATTCTTGTTAAATTGTTCAAAGTTGCACTGGCTGAATTCATTAGCTTTTGTTTTACAAAGGTACCGTCTAGTGGTGACTTTGCCATATGTTGCTTACCTTTGCGAACAGTTTAAACCCAGCTCAGACCCAACATAACGGCTAGTCTGACATGAGTTCAAATTGTTTAACACGGTTATGACTTTCCTGAACAAATTTTTAAAGTTTAAAATGAAATAAAGAAGGATGTTAATCTTAATTTTTATATATGTGAAATTACTCTTTAAAATGTTTAATTTTCTGCTATGTGTGAGCTGTGGTTACTGTTCAACTGTGACGTCATTCATTATATTTTAGTTTTCTATTCTTCTAAATGGCAAGCATAAACATTATTGGAAATTAGATTTCTTTAAATATAATTGAAAACTAGAAAAACTTCTGGAAAAGAAGCATTATGATCAATGTTAATAAATTCCTATATTAGCACAAATATTCATCGAGCTATTTTTCTCAACAAAACACTTAATGTCACCCAACATTTACACATAAATTAAAAGTTATTATTCAAAATCTCACTTTATTTTGCATTTTAACTAAAAAAATTGTTATTGTACTATTAGTGAAATAATCTATGCACTTATTCTACTAGATATTACATTTTTAACTAGAGTTTTGTTAAATGCATGGCTATTCTGGTAAACAAAATAGCACTGTTAACTACCCTTAAGTATCCCGGAAAAAAATGTGTCCACACACATCATGCACATATCTACATTACCATTCTTTTATAACGTTTTTTAAAAAGTCCTGAAATTTCATGTCACCGAATTCTTATTGATTCATTTGAGTAATACTTGTCTCTATATTGCAAATAATTGATATTATATCACTAAATACACATTACTTTGAGCGTCTGGTGCTTTCTCAGGATGAACCCTACATGTAACACCCTTTAATAATTGATTTTCTATGGCTAGGGGCTAACATATTCATCCTCTTGATCTCTCATCGCTTCTCTGTGATTACAATGAATTTTAATATTTTGTCAAAATATCTACCTACAAATAACTTTAAATTCAGCTTTTTGAATAATAAACTGGGTTGTGATAGAAATCCATTAATTCTAACCCAGTCCAATTATCGTTGATCTCACTCAGTGTGTACCTTGGTTGTAACTTACTCTGAAGCACACACATTCTCAGTTCTTCACCTAATGCTAGTTTATAAATTATCATGTTTTGGGTTCTAACTCCCGTTATCATTATACGTCTACATAGTTTTTATTCACCTTGAAAATAAGCATTAATGTATATGTTTCAAACAAATCTAAATCTCCAAAAATGATAAGTATGGTCAGGAAATACCACAATCACAAACTGCAGACAAACCCATGGCACCATGAGATATAGCCACACAACAATCACGCGACACCAGGAAGACAAACTAAGCAAAGTAACAAACTCTCTTCCCAATTAAGATGATTGCAAAACTAGAATGAACATAAAGTAACGTACAACAAAACATAGCCCAATCACAGATTCCCAAAAAGGGAGAAACAATAAACAACCAGTCAACAGCAACAGAACCACTGCCTTAAAACGGACAGCAGCCCAAGCCACCAGGGGGCTTAAATGAATTTTACCAGTACCAAATCTTCGCTATAGACTCTGCTGTTGTTCTAATTTGCACGAATTGCGTCTTTGTTTTAGATCTCTTGCAGTCAATAATGTCACTGCTATAGATATCCGTTTCTGTATAGGTGTCATTTTTAAGTTTTACTTTGTTCTCTATTTCAGGGTTTCCAAAAAAATCAATTTTCCATCTTAACTAATATTGTATCAGTAGTTAAAAACATTCTATATAGGTATGTTCCAATATCATTAATTGTTTCTTGTGTATCATATAATTCTTTTTCTCTGTTACCCTCCTATCCCTAAAATTTCAGTTTGTTGTTGAATGATATCGTGGTTCTTTTTCTCACAACATAATCCTCATTACCCTCAATTATACTCAAACATGATACAAACCATAATTTTTCCCACCTTGACAGTTTAAATCTTTGACTCTTGTTTCACAGCTTTAATATACAAACTTGACTCGAGCGTGTTATTTCGTTTTTAACTTGTTTATCTATCTCACATTCAAAATTTTTCCTCATACTTAGTGGACCCCGTCTATCCATTTTACATGGTTATACTCAGGATACATGTTACACGATACTTTATAATTCAAGGCCATCTTCAGTTTTGCTCGCTGTGTTTATAGCCGCCTCTTTTTGTGTCTATAATATCATGGTAATTAATTCTTTCCTTGTTTTTCATCGGAACAATATAATGGCCTGATGTTGTTAAATTCAACGTAATTTCTTTCCTGAATATGTTGGCTATGCCGTTTTCTAGGTTCAGCTTTACACCAGCTGTTTTCATGGCACTTCGTGGTGAACAAAGCAATGGAATGTCTGATTGAACAACATCACTTCTGATACCAGAGTTCACCATTGGATCTCAATTGGTTTCCTCCTCCAAACACGAACGTTCTCCTGCTTACAGTTTGCTGTTGTTGTTTTCTCAAGTCACTATGGCCTAATGAATCTATGTAACGATCAAGCCATTTCTTCGACACACTGCACTACTACAAGCACTGTCCAGTATTTTACCGTTTCCCATATCCATCCCTTGTGGACTGTCATCTCAAATGAACAATGTGCCCCTCTTATAAACTAGAATTTATTTTAGCCATATTCTTCGAACTATCTGGGCATACCCTCAGATGATGTCTGTATGACCCACACGATGTACAAGTTAAAGGTTACTCTTTAATTGCACAACGGTGGGTCAGGCCTCAGACTCTATGACGGCTCTGACATAGAGCTTTAATCGGTCGGTTGGTGACTGATGCTTATCTGAAGCTGGACCCACCGTGGCTCAACTTGAGGTTTTCGTTAGCTCTGACTATCTGTGAGTCATGAGCCCTTTTCTTTGTTTCATCATGGTGTGTTAATTTGATTAGAGTATTTCTCCATGATGATACATTTCATTAGTTAGATGGCCTCCATGCGAGCTGAACATTTCTTGTGCTTCAACAACAGCAGAATCTAGGGCGAAGATTTGGTACCAGTAAAATGCATTTTAAGCCCCCCCCCCCCCCCCCCAGTGGCTTAGGCTGATGTCCGTTCTAAGGCAGTGGTTCTGTTGACTTGTTGACTTTTTGTTTATTGTTACTCCCATTGTGGGAGTCTGTAATTGCTCTATGTTTTGTTGTACGTTACTTTATGTCCATTCCAGTATTGCAATCATCTTGATGGGGAAGAGAGAGCTGGTTGCTTTGCTTAATTTGTCTTCCTGGTGTCTCGTGATGGTTTAGCGGCTCTTCCTCGTGGTGCCACGGTGTTGTTTGCGGTTTGTGATTGTGCTATTTTCTGATCATACTCACTTACTAATTTTGCCATTTTATTTTTCTGTATTCTTCTTCTTTCTGATATGTAATGTACCACTAGTCTGACCATCATATCCACGCCTGCTGAAATTCCTTGTTGTTGTATTTCTTAGACCAATGATTCATTCTGAAACTGTACACATCACATATTTCAAATAGTTGCTCTTGGATCTAGTTTCTTTATTCCAAAATGTAATGAATGTCTAATTCTAACATCATGTAAAAACAATATATGCACAAAATTTCTACTATCTTACACTCACTATACTGACCATTATATACACGCCTGCTGAAATTCCTAGAATTTATTTTAGCCATATATCCTTCCTCAATCTAATGATGGCTGAGCTTATTCTTAGACAATTTTGAAAAGACAACTCTGGTGGGTAACAATGTTTGAATTGTTTCTCTTGGTAAATCTTACAAACAGATTTATTAATTTATAAACACATGCTTTCGTGCGCGTCTGTTTGTTGATGCCTTGTAGTCACCTGCTTGGAAAGGGCTGACCTCTTGGCTCTCGTTTGTGGTGTCTAACTGTGAGTTTGTCACTTTCCCATTGGTATCCTGGGTCAGGTGTGGTACTTGATTGTATCGATTCCTGATCTTTGCCCTCTTTCTTACGATGGAAACAATTTACAGGTTAACTATAAACTTCTTCTTGTGAGACAATAGATTCGGTTAAAGCCATCGACGTCTGAATGTTTTGGGCAGACTTCTTTCATCCATCTACGATCTAGGGCAATATATTATCTAATGGCTCTTTTGTTAAAGGTCATTATATTTCTCGCCATACTTTTTACAATGAAGTTTGCATGCATTACAGTTCATTTGCCAAATGGAACCAGCTCCAGGACTGGTGGGATTAAATTTTTCAGATAAATTTCTGAATAAGTGCAATAGTTGAAATATAAGATGTAGTACCGAAGCTGAAAATCGAGATTTTACTATTTTCTGGAATAGTTCTCTGATGATGACCTGCATCCAGAAATTAATTAATTCTGATTGTGTTCAGCTTTAAACTTCTACCAACTTCCTATAACCTTGAGCAGAAGCCCGTAAAGTTACTTCTTGATTTTTATCAATCAAATTTTAATCACTTACTCTTAAACTGTTTAATGGCGTGTTAATGCTTAACTCAATGACTCCACTAAATGATTTCTTGCAGACTTACCAACAAACCTGGACAATTATTGGCGGAACCCTACATACTTTCCAGAGAGTAGAATAAAAAAAAACGTGTTAAACCTGCCTACAATGTGTAGCACCTATGATAAGAACTATATATGCAGTATTACTTTCGTTCTTATCCTATACTTTGTATTAACAGATGATTTATAATTGTACAATTTATCTTTCTGAAATAGAATTATGTTTATAGCTCTCCCTATCTGTGAGTCATGAGCCCTTTTCTTTGCTTCATCATAGTATGTAAATTTGATTAGATTGTTTCTCTGCGATGATGCATTTCAATAGTTAGGAAGCCTCCATGCGAGCTAAACAATATTTGTGTTTTAACAACAACATAATATAGGGCGACGATGGGGCGCCAGTAAAATGCATTTAAGCCCCTCCCCAATGGCATAGGCTGATGTCAGTTCTAAGACGATGGTTCTGTTGTTGTTGATTCATTTGTTTTATGTACCTCACATTGTTTGTGGGGGTTCTGTGTTGGTCTTTGTTTTGTAATTGATTACTTCGTATCCTTTTCCGTTTCGCAATCATCTTGACGAGGAAGAGAGAGAGCTGGTTGTTTTGCTTTAATTGCTCATAGTGTCTTGTGATTGTTAGTGTTCTGTGCCACTTCCTGGTGATACCGTGGATTGGTATGAAGTGTGTGATTTTGGTATTTCGTGGGCATACTCACTCTACTTTTTAAGTGTATTCAGACCTCAATTCTGAGGACTTCTATATATGAATGCAAACAGTAGTCATCAGCCGCGCTATTAACTGTTTGCCAAAATGGGAACATCTCAATTATAGTCCTTGGCAAACCAGCTAACAAACAATATTGAAACAAAATAATTTATGAACAAATTATTTCAGATGTTTTCTTTTTCCTATTTTTTGCTGTGATCATGATGATTCGAAGGAAGTCAACTTTAAAAGTAGAAACGCTATCCTTTATATTAGCATTGCGTTATTTAGGACACTGTTGCACATCAGTTTAACAAATGAATAAATGAATAAAACATCTCTGAAACCTCTCAAGAGTTGATTGAAACAGTTCGTATGCTGATAAATTTGATCGTTTTGATCTTGGTCGAGTGTTTCAAATTCATCAAATTATCAATTGTCCGGTCACATATTCATCAGTTTTAGGGACAATTCTAAATTACAACTGAAGATGCCTTTATTGTTCTAAGACTGAATGCACTCCCTATGGACAAACCTCGTCTATAAATATCAATGTCGTTCTTACACTGATTATCTGCTTTAATTGGTCCATTGTTATCTGGAGTGTGTGCTTTCGACTTCATTGCTATTGTTAATGGGTTAAATCAATTCATCGTAAATTGAATTTGGAAATAATACCTTAATTAATACTTCTATTTTTTATATGACGATGTTTCTTAATCGATGTGACGGTAATGAACATTACATGTATTCAAAACAAACTGGCAAGAGTACAGTGACAAGCCTGCAAATGATATCATTTTCATATTGTGTCGGTGTTAAGAACTGCTCGTATGCACAGGTTGCTCGGACGAACCTGTGCATACGAGCAGTCTAGCTAGAGATCTCACTTCTCGCATACACAAAGTATAACAATAGAGGTTAGCTCAAACCAAAACGTATACCTCTAGTTCAGCTGGGATACGTCAGAATTAGCGTTTAAATGAGCTTTCGTTCATATACGATACTTACCAAAGTCTTGAGTGCTTGCCCATATCTCTTCTGATCATATAAGGCTTGTTTAAAAGCGAGTATGATCAGGAAATACCACAATCATACGCGCAGTCTAATCAGAGCCTTTGCTTGTCGCTTGATTATTATATGGATATTAAGCTACTGGCCGAATATCATTTGGAGTTTCTAAGCTCAATAGGAGGCTTCACAGGCTCGTCTGATTCTACACTTGTCAAAATGCCAAATTGTTGGAAATCCCACGTCGCGGCTAATTTGGCTATACTCACCTGTATATTTTAGTTGTCTTGTTCTGTGATGAAAATTTGAGTAGGTTAGGACTATAGAATTGATGTCCTTTAACAACAACACAATCTACGATGATGATATTTCCAGAAAAATATGTTGGTGCCCTTGCCTATGGTTGATTACCAAACTTGGAAAGACACGAAGACCTGCATTGCAAAATTAAGACAAGGACCCCCGATCCCCCCCCCCCCCCCCAAAAAAAAGGCATGTGCGTAACAAAAATCGAAGAACTAGCATAAACAGAGTCAAATTGTTAGGAAGGAAAGCATCACAGCGGCATCAGGGGGCTTACATACAATGTACGTCAAAATAAGCAACTGTCTATGCCTATCGTGACATCAGTTTAAACATATGTTGTGGCTGATCAATAGAAGCGTCTTATTGAGACGGTTCGTTTGAGTACACACAACGTATTCTTTGGGTCGAGAAATGTAAAAGTATATACTCTCATCTAGAGGTATGGTTAAACTATAGTTTACTAGTCAAATTAGGCCACTGGTTGGATATGGTTTACCCCCCCCCCCAGGGGTAATTTTGCTGACCATGTATTTCTTGAAGCCCAACGTCTTGCAAGGATTTTGCAACATGTTAGCACTCTGACAATGGCAGCGTTAAGCTGTAAAAGCCTGTTACATACCTTACCCTACAAAATATAGGATAATCAAAATTCTTTTTAAGTCTTCAGAAAAATGCAAAAGATAAGGTAAGATTTCCAAATTGGTTATATATTTTCTAAGTAAGCTGTTACTGGGCCACAGGTATTGACATTTAAAAACAAATATAGTCACCCCTGATGTAGTGTATGTTACATTTTTTCATTGAACCCCCTTTTAAATGATAAATGCATCTAATATAGTTTGTCTTAAATTTTATTGAAACCAGTTTATGTTCATCAATTTGGTATTATATCAAAGATTTTTTATTTATCTTTTAAAAACTGCAAGCACTACGTTTCTATCTTGTATAGATGTTGAACACGGTACCCCCATATCACACAAAAATGTAAAATGTAATTCTCTAGGCCTCGCGCTGGCTATAGACCCACCTCCCCCAGGGGAATTTCGTACACTATAATTTCCAGATACTAAATTTTATAATCCACAAAATGAAATATGTTAGCCCTCTGAGAAAGGCAGAATTAGCGGGTAATATTATGTTACGAACGTTACCCGCAAAATTACATTAAGTTTTCCTGATAATGTCTCCAGCATGACATATTCACACTTTTTTGAAGTCTGGCACAGGTTTAAGAAATTCTTATAACACAGTTAGATAATTTCAGCATTTATTTTATAAATGTCTTGAGTTTTTGCCATTGTATATGTTACTTAGTGTTTCATATGTTATTTCCATGTATCATTATGGCAGTTATTGACTATACATGTATTACATCTGTCAGTTAATAGTAAATTTATAATGCTGCTATTCAAATGAATTAAAGTTCCTTATTATGGTGTCTTATACAATTTTACAGCCCAGGTTACATACGTTACTCTCTGAATACCATTAAAAGTTCAAGATATGGTCTCCAACATAACCTGCTTGTATTTATTTGCATGCTGGCACAGGTCCATTTACTTCTTTTTACTCTGGCATTTGCTGAGGTAGTAACTCAAAACATAAATTACCATAAACCCATTTTTCCTTTATAGGGACATCAAATATAGTTAACATAATACTCATGGAAAGCTTGTAACATACAGTGCAAAGTGCGAGTAACAACTTAATAGATCAAAGAAAACCCATCAGGTAGAAGTTATAGAGCAAATCTTTATATATTATCCAAGGGTTTAATGAATTTTCCTATATAGCTTATTAATCCCTTCATCTTGCAAGGATTTTGCAATATGTTAGCATTTTGGAAATGGCACCATTACCTTGTAACAGCCAATTACATATATTACCCATCAACATCTTTGATAATTTTAGTAAATTACACGACTTCTGAAAAGTGAAAACCATAAGGAAAGGTTTCTAAATAAATTGGCTATACCATCCAAGTAAGCTATTTTTGCATCACAGATATGGACCTTTGAAAACAAATGTGCATCCTAAAGTGTTACGTATGTTACTTTTTTCAATATTCCTATATAAATGATTTGTGAAACAAATATAGTTTGATATATGTTTCAATGCGAATGTGCTTACTAACTCATTTTGTATTAAAGAATGTTTATGTACCTTTTGGAAACTGCAAATATTATTTTTCCATCTTTTATAAGATTGGGTTGCTGTGTTTTGAACATGGTGGCCCCATATCACACAAAATGTGAACTATAGTTCTGTGGCTCTTTTGTTAGGGTACAATCAAGTTTTCTTTCACCCAGAGGTACTCACTTCCCATTTATTTTCCACACATTTTGTCCATATCTGGAAAGCCTCACTTGTTTTCATAGGAAAGACTTGATAGTTCAATCTTTGATTGTATATCTTAAGGACAGAAAAGCAGGGTGGAGGTAAGCTCATCTTCATGCCATTTGAAATAGCCAGTATATGTGTTTGGGTTTGGTACTTTTTTCAGAAAGCTTATTCACAATTACATCCATAGCACATGTTAGGGCTTCGTATCACTGATGAGTGCCTAGAGCAATTCTTTATTTGTTTTCCTACCCTGGTTAGAATGTTGATGAACTAGTGAGGGAGGGTTTCTCTATCAGTTTGGTAGGAATAACCTTTCCATGGTTCTAACACATTGACACATTGGTAGTGTCACAATCTGTTAAACAGTGTATTACTGTGGATCTCTTCCCCCAAATCCTGGCTAATGTTGTTGACATTCAGAAGGCACACCTTTAGTTGCATAACCATTATTGGACAAACACCCAGGTTATCCTCTGCGAGTACGTTTGTAAGACTTTACAGACTGCTGCTTAAACATTGTATATATATGTACCAGTGACAAAACCAACATGCCCTGCCTTTAGTGCCTGGTTGATTACTGGTGCCTTTATATTCTTGATGGTGACAGGAAAAGCTTTTATGCTCTGTAGTTACGGCATTAACATCAAAGTTATGTGCAGCACTACATGACCGTTCTAATGTTGGTTCAATGTGTTATTGCAAGCCATGCGGGAGTTTGGACTTGTCTGTTGTGGTAGGAATTCTATCAGGAGTTGACAGTGACCATGGTACAGGTCCCAGAAGGAACGGCGGTGTCAAGTTCAGTCAACTCAAGGTCAACATTATGTCCAATAGAATGAAGGTCATGCTGACAAAAGACGCTCCTTTAAGCTCTCATCTGGCTGTTTACGTTTTGTTAATTGGACAATATCTTCTTCCTCGACCTCGCAAGCCTCAAAACTTTGTTAGCTTGTAGCATTTTATAGGGTTGTAAAAGAGATTTTTTAACTAAAAGTGAGTCAGTGAAGTCTGCAACTGCCTTCCTGCCAATGTCATCAGCCTCAATAAGATACTTCTATGCCAGGCTTAGCAGGAACACCGAAAGACAAAAAGTACAGTTCATTGTCTTCAAAACTAGAACTAAAAGAATTGGTGAAGCCTCAAACTTCCTAAAATGATCTTTCTACTATGCATCTGAGCAGATTGAATATTCCATTTTAGTGCATTGAAGATTTGTTTCAATATATTAAGCTCTGATGTGATGAGTAATACACCATTCCATCTGTGGTACGAAGCGTAGGTCTAGTTGCTGAAGCCTATAATACCTCTTTATTGTTTTCCTGATAGTTATGTCAAAAGCATTTCTCAAGCAAAGAACCAATAGTTGTGACACAATAAATCCTTTTTGTTCGAGAAGTACTTTGCATCTGCGATGTGTATCAGACAAATTTATGAGTGCAATCAGTTACACGGGTATATATTGTGCGTAGTTGTTGTGGTCGTTTGCAATGAACATTGGGAACAAGGCATACAGATAGAGCTGACATGCAATTCAAAGCTGTTTTCTTTGTATCCCTAATCAGTGTCAACACCATCTGAATTATATCCATATACCCTGGCCAGAACTGAGCTGTTTCACAGTGACTGTCTTTCTGATTTTCCTATTTAAATGCATGGTATCTACTGTTTATGTGAGCAAACAAAGAAGGTTGATAGATCACATTATATTATTAGTCACCATAAATTAATAAGGATCTTCAATTTATTTCAGCCTTTCAAATTTTCTAAGTTCTCTGACAGGCTTTATACAAGTATAGTCAACAACTGCTATACAGATACTCAGAATAACTCATGTATCATTTGGTAACACACATAACAGTTAAAGCTCAGGGCATTTATCAAATGAATACTTAAAATAGGTAAACCTTGTTAAAAGAAGTACATAAACCTGTGCCAGCATGCAAATTAGTATAAACAGGGCTTGTTAGAGACATTAACTTGAATGTGTAATGCTATTTTGAAGGTAACATACATAACATGAGCCTGAAAAATAGTGTAAGCGACCATAATGAAGAACTTTAAATCATTTAAGTAGCAGCCTTATAGATTTACTATATTCTGTAAAAGATGTAGTACACGTATAGTCAAAAATACCATACTGATACTCGGAAATAACGCAGGAAATACTAAGTAACGTATACAACGGTAATAACTCAAGACATATATAAAATTAACACTAAAAATATGTAACTGTGTTATAAGAAGTTCATAAACCTGTGTCAGCATGCAAATATGTACGAACATGTCATGGTTGAGACATTATCAGGGACGTTTAATGCTATTTTTGGGGGTAACGTACATAACGTGATATTACACGTTAACGCTGCCACTCTCAGAGGGCTAACATCTTTTATTTTGTGTCTTATATAATATAGTTTCAGAAAATCATAGTGTACAAAATTCCCTCTGGGGGGAGGGGGTCTATAGCCAGCTCAAGGCCTAAATCGTAGCCGTTGTTAAAACACATGACTGTGATGATACAAATAATATGTACGAATCATTTTCTGTAGCAGTTTCAGCATGCTAACCCTTTACTCCATAATAACGCCTTTTGCCGCCTTTGAAATATCACATAGGTGTATTTAAAAATATTAAGGAAGATGAAGCATTTGCTCTTTTGGAGCAAATGCTCTATTTTCCATAATATTTTCAAAGTGTTCAAAACTTAAATTAAATTGTCCTTGAATTGTTTCAATGTTGTCTAAAACTAGAAAGTGATGCCATGATCTAAAAATAGCATATGGAGTAAAGGGTTAAATCCGTGTGACTTTT
This sequence comes from Loripinus fragilis, assembly GCA_964019695.1. NCBI lineage: Eukaryota > Metazoa > Mollusca > Bivalvia > Lucinida > Lucinidae > Loripinus > Loripinus fragilis. Next base: position 82,228,657 of record OZ026523.1, on the reverse strand, counting down.
ATTAGTTGTATTCTTTCTTTGGGCGAGGTTTCTCGTAAATGAAACCCTCGCGAAATTGCGAATGCTCTCTGCCGTTTACTGATGTAGGTAAATCATGCTCCAGTCGTGAATTTTTAACATTGCATGCACAAAAGTATGGAAATAAACGAAGGCTCACACAAAATCTTTGATATGTAGGTAGCTGGTAATGCATGTATGAAGGGTGTCTTTACGCATAATGTGATAAGTACCATAATTGTACGTGCTTGCCCAATGAAGGGTCAGGGGCGGATCCAGGATTTCTGGAAAGGGGGTTCAGATGTGTAAATGAGGGGTGGGGGTTCGTTTTGTCGATTTTATCTCATTTTTCTTAAATAACCCAAGAAAATGAAATAAATTGGTCTCACTGAGACTTAATTATTTCATTTTCATGGGTCATTTAAAACCGGGGGCGCGGAGGGGGGGGGGGGTTTCGAGGGAACCCCTTGAACCCCCCTCTGGATCCGCAACTGAGGCTCTAACAAATGTAAGTCCACTAGATAATTATGAATGTATTTTTAAAAAGTGGTTTTACACATATGCCATAAGTACCTGGATCATCGGTTGTTAACAAGATAAACTGCATTGTTATATGACTGGAGAGAATCCTGTCTCCTTATTGGCCCAATTTGTCTTCATAGATCTCCATGTTTACCTGAAAACTGGTCTAAACTGGTCTACAGGTGTATATAGGATGAAAACCAGTTCAAACTTATTCCCAGAAGTTAATATTTTTGACACTTCTGCAATAGCACCCTCTAGAGAGCTAAAAATAGCATGGTGAGTAGAAACTAGCATGGGCTGCATGAAATGGACATGATTTGCTGTGTCACCTTCCAACAGGTAAAAAGAAAGACTTTAATGAATTTTAACAACAGTTTTGTTTTGTTTGTTCATCTTTCTTTGTTTGAATACACAAAATGTAGAAAAGTGTTTTATGATAAAATTTTACATTCCACCTTCAGAGAATTATACAGGGTATACATTTCAAAATACAAAATACTACTTTTAAATATTTTAATAACAGTTGCTAAATCCTTAGGTTGAACATGACTCCAACAACAAAAGTGAAAATCGAAAACGTTTTATTCACAGTTGAAAAGTCATATAACAAAACAATTATTGACTTTAATTTCGGTAGACACGAGGATTTATCTTTCCTAAAAAGTAATATTCATAATATCACTTTTTCGGGTAGATAAATCCTCATGTCTACCTCATTGAAGTCAATAATTATATATTATTATGATTGTTGTTAGATGTGTTCACCAGCAGTGAATTTGTGCTTTCATACAGCGGACCCCTGGATTTATACATGGGTCATCCAGTGATTGATTCGAATCAAACGGCGTTTAATTCTAATTTCTTAGGTATGGTGTCAGTGCACAAGGCCATCAATTGTAATTAATCAAATGACTTGTATGTAAAGCAGGTGTAGAAAGATTATCATTTCTGCGTTTTAAATCTATTTCAACCATCCCTACTGCTATAATCTATGTAAATTTCTCACTATGATTGATAAATCGTACTTTGGCCAGCATGAGGTTAGAGCTGATCTCTTCCACAGACTCAAACGACATGAGTGTGTCTTGAATGGAGGGATATATAGAAGCAAAATGTATTACGCCTTCAGGTTTGATATACCACTCTACACAGAATAGCAAATACGTTTGTCAATAAGAAGGGATAGCTAATCGCCGATGTGAAGATCTGTCCTGTTCGGGTAGGAGATTATAAGAATCTATGATGAGTGTGAGAGTGGGATAGAAAGCCAGGTCACATGACCGCATTGACTTCCATACCATGTCAGGTAAAACTATTCAAACATCTCCGCCGGATTTTAAGGGCCAGTTACAACACCATGAAATCAGGAATTTTTATATTTATGAAGGGCTCGCAGAAGCTCTTGAATACGCTGGGCATATAACACAATGACGCCATTTTAACGTTCCGATGACGTCACTTGTCTTTTGACGTGCGGTTGTTCGGTTTTTATCTTTCCCACTGGTTGGTACGAAGTATGTAAGACAAGAAATATCTTTAAAAAAGATATTCAGCGGCATTCAAAGGAGAACATACATTTAAAGTCCTGCTGTAATTGGAAGATGTTTTTTATGCACAAAAGACTGGTGTTAGATGTTATTTGATTGGATGAGGTGAAAAATTGAAGGTTGCCAACGTGAAAGTTTGACTCAGAGTATGTGAACGATGTCTTTTGCAGATCAAAGGGATAAAGAGTATTGTAAGCCTGTTGTAGGGACAAGGTGAAAATTTGTAATTAGTCTGGAAAGTCAGTTGGTGAAGGAGTTGCATTGTAAAAGAGAAGTGAAAGTTTAAGCATTGATCTGGCTGCGAAGGCTTGAAAGCCCCTGTTACATGTACACTAATGCAGTATTATACGTAGTTCATAACTAAGAATGTTTGGAGTTATGGTATATTTTGTATATTTCATGTTTAATATTAAATAAAGGGATTAAAAGTGTTCGATTCGGGCCTGTTCCATAAACAAGTTGATTACTCCCCAGCAGCAGTGTCTTTTACTGTTCTTTCTCAAACTCCCCGTCGATCAAGCTACTTCCAAAATTCCACCATTGCGTGAGCGATGTTGATAAACTTTGGAATCCGGATTGCTTCTAAAACGAAAAGGCCAATTAGAGACCTGACCAGTGATTTTGTTACCTGCGCATCCTGTATCTTTTGCGCATAATTTTGTCTCTGTGATGCAAAGTTTTTATTTCAGCGAGCCCCAGGATGCAATAGTATTGCAGACTTGTCATTAAAAATAGTGTTCTGGACTCATAAGTTTGCAGTTGGGACTCATTGATATAGGAAACAGCGAGTCCCAGGACCCATTAGCCCAAAATTGTAAATGAATCACTGCCTTACCACTGAGCTTGAATCCAGATCAAACGTGGAGCCTTCGGATTTTCTAGGCTAAAGTAATGAAATAACTAAATGTAGATGGGTCAGTTACAATATGCCCCCTAGGCATTATGTGCATTGACTTCGATTGAGGAATACGGTTGGGGCGGAGGTTAACTCTTCCACTATTCAGTGTGTTTATGAGCAGAGTCTTACTGGAATATGCATATTTCCTGAGTTTAATTTGCTTCCAATGAATCACATATGTACAAATCGCTAACTAAAACAAAAATACTCAGAGCTTGAAACACATGAAACACTGAAAATAGTGGCCCCATTTTAGAAAATGTACAGTTTTCGAAAGACTATTAAATCTAGGTCTATGAAACCTATATATTTAAGTAAGGCACAATAGGGCGGTACCAGTCCCGGTAACCCACAACATGTGTCTCTATACGAGAAAGGGTAATCTTCATTTAAGGAGATCAGGTCATGGTAGCCGAACTTGCCCCGCAATGGGGTAAGTTCGGCCACCCCTCGGAGCAAGTTTGACAAAGGCCAATATCATACAGTCAAACTTGGGCCCCCCCGGTGGCTTGGGCTGCTCTCCGCTCTGGGGCGCTGGTTCTGTTGTTGTTGACTTTTTGTTTATTGTTACTCCCATTGTGGGAGTCTGTAATTGTTCTATGTTTTGTTGTACGTTACTTTATGTCCATTCTAGTTTTGCAATCATCTTGATGGGGAAGAGAGAGCTGATTGCTTTGCTTAATTTGTCTTCCTGATGTCTCGTGATGGTTGAGCGGCTCTTCCTCGCGGTGCCACGGGGTTGTCTGCAGTTTGTGATTGTGGTATTTCCTGATCATACTCACTTACTATTTCTCTAGTTGGAATTGCAAAGGGCCAAGAATATGTAACGACATTAACCTAACATATGGACTATCCAAAATGGTTCTTCGGAATACAAATTGAACAAAAATTTGGCTTAAAATGTCGTATTAAATTGTCCGAGTTATCGTCTTGCTTTTTGGGCCAATTTTATTCGTTGAATTGCTCTTGGGCCTGCCTAACCCATTAATGCCAAATAAAATGTCCCACCTTTATCAATCGGACGAACCAGTTTGGAATCAAAGGGCTATTGGGTCATAACTTTCATCAAATTTAAAATCTGTAACCAATCAGTGGAGACCATGATCAGACTCCTCACTCTGTTGTGTCTGATCTGGGTCTTTACTGTGTACCAATGGCCCAGAGGAAGGCGCTAGGTTTGTATGGGTTTAGAGTTTTTTTTTAACTTATTCCTTCCAATCTTTGAATACATCTCGTTTTAGTGTAAAAACAAAATAAAATAGAAAATAATAACAATGGCATGTATTTTTTGTAAGTGTGGAGCAAGTTTGGCTATGGACCGAACTTGCTCCGACTTAAGTGGCCGAACTTGCCCCTGACAGAATATTTCCAAATATCACGTGACAGCTGCTTTTAAGATTTTGTTTGTTTTTGTTGCTTTACGTCCCATGTCAACAGCTTTGGTCATTGCGGGACGGTCAGTTCACTTAACCACACTTTTTCCTGGGCAGGCTTGAGCAAGCGGTTAACCAGTAATTTGTGCACATACTTTCGCTTGTAACTGACAACAACCCTTCTTGAATAAATCAGCGGAAGGGAGGAGAATGACCGTAGAAATTATTTCATGATCAATCTCCACGAAAGTATGGTACCGGGCCGGAATCGAACTCGCGACCCCTGGATCTGCAGTCAGACACGCTTTTAAGATGCAGGAGAAGAAATTAACAATGTTTTAAATCAAAGCACATAATCCTTTTGTAATAAAAATATAGAATTTAAATCAAAATCTTAACACATCTTTTCCAAAGTCAGAGGTCTTGCGAAACCCAGTTGGTCCAGTTTGCGCATAACATCATCAGCAACCTGGATGGGGCTGTGAATCGTGAGCACAAACAGACAGATTTAATCATAATGGATTTTGCTAAGGCCTTTGACAAGGCTCCACACAGGAGGCTATTTCACAAATTGGAGTATTATGGGATTAGAGGATCCACCCACAAGTGGATCAACTCGTGACTCTCTGGGCGCACTCAACAAGTTGTTTTAGATGGCCAAGCCCCAGATCCAGTCCCAGTGCTATCCGGTGTGCCCCAGGGATCAGTCCTAGGTCCGGTCCTGTTCCTCATCTTCATAAATGATCTGCTGGATAACATCAGGTCTTCTGTTCGCCTGTTCGCAGACGATTGTGTCCTGTATAGGAATTTACATTCACTTCAGGATTGTTTGGCCTTGCTAGAAGACCTCACCAGCTTAGGACAGTGGGAAGCCGATTGGCAAATGAAATTTAATGTAGCCAAATGTCACTCAATGAGAGTGACTCGGCATCAGCATCACAAACAAATTCTCTTCGACTACTCACTACACAATCAAACTTTGGAAAATGTTCAGTCGGCAAAATACCTTGCTATCACCATTACTGATAACATGGATTGGGGTCAACATGTCTCAGAAATCTCCTCCAAAGCAACTAAGACACTTGGTTTCCTTCGCAGGAATTTGGCTTTTGCACCTAGGAGTACTAAGGAAGTTGCATACAAAACTTTGGTTCGGCCTAAACTAGAGTATGCAGCACCCATTTGGAGCCCTCATTCGAAACTTCAGAACAATCAGATTGAGAAAGTTCAGAGGACAGTAGCCCGCTGGACCTGCAGGAGACGGCGAAACACGAGTAGTGTCGGCGTAATGCTTGATGAGCTTGAATGGCCATCTCTTGAGGCCCGGAGGGACCAGTCCTCCGTGTTTCTCTTTCACAAGATTCATTGTGGAGCTGTGTTTATTGAAAAAGACAAGTATATGACCCCTGTTCACCGTTTAAAAACTACGAGATCATCACAAAGTGCTCAATACCGCAGACACCCGACATACAATGATGCCCTGAAGAATTTTCCTTCCCCTCCCCCGAACTATTCCACATTGGAATAGTCTGTCTCCTTCTGTAGTCAATACCCAGTCCACAGAGGAGTTTAGGGCACTCCTTACTTAAACAAAAATTCAGCCAAAAGTTTTTGTGTTTTTGTGTTGTTTTTGTTTTGTTTTTGAGTTGTTTTTGTTTTTATTTTATCAAAATTTCCAAATTCGCAATCTCTGATGTAATGCTTAAAAGTATGAGCGAAACCAGTAAATATAGAAAGAAAGGAATTAAAAGCAGAAATAACTATGAAAAATTTACTAATCATGCAAGAAAACGAGTTTTCTGGTACAATATCAATCTACCCTTCAACAATGCAGCCATTGTGTAGGCCTACTCATGTAGACAAGCTCGTCACAAGTAATTTCCAAATATGTTTCCCGGCCCCATATCTTAGTTTACATGCTAAATATAGCCACTGCCGAACATGCCCCGAGGCTGAACTAGCCCCGGTCTCCCCTATAAGCGTCTTCTTTAATAACTGTAAAACTCCTTGCGATGGTTCTAAGCTTTTTAAAAGCTAACCTTGTAATGATATTAATCTGGCATCTATATATAGACCGTTGTATTTATCTACATGCGTAGGCTATTTATAGTTACTACAAAGAAACTTGGTAGCAGAACATACCGAAATATACCGGAATGTCGCCAAAGGCGACACGTTTTTTGAGACAACTCGTCGACAGATTTTGAGACAATTCGGGGACATTTTATGAGACAACTCAACGACACCTTTATTCTTAGCGAGGCACTGGAAGGGGTTTTAAGGATACAGAGCTATTGGCCAAAAACTTAAAGGGATATAAAGAAAATCACATACCTATAACCAATAGGTTAAAACAGTGAATATTCTGTAAGTTCGGTAGGTTCGGCCGAATTCGGTTCGGTTACAGCTTTTAGACACAACCGGGTGAAATGGGCAACCCGGGCTGAGCCAGATACTACAAAACAAATAGCCCCAACATATTTCAAACAAAAGGTGATTATGTTGAAAAAGTTTTGCGTTTTGTTTTATAAACAGGCAATTCCAGACAGAATGGAATTCTTTTAAACAGGACCCGAAGAAAACTGCTGTGATTTTCTTGAAATTATAGTCTGTTTCAATGAGCATAGATAGCAGACTTGCCATTGTCATCGACCTGAAGCATTTTATCAAATACTGTTTAGTATCTTTAGTATCGCGCCTGCGCAAGACAATGACAGACTTGCAGATGAAAGATTGTTTCTGATTGGTGGATAATTTAGATAGTCCGTTTCAATGAGCATATATAGCAGACTTGCAGACGTAAGATTGTTTCTGATTGGTGGATAATTTAGAGTAAAGTTGATTATAGACAGCTGCCGCTGAAAAAATATAAACTTTCATTCAGTGGGGACAGGAATTTCTTGCACACTGGATAAGGATATCTGAGATTTTACCCTCGGATAGAAAAAAAAATCTTATCTTACCCATGCTATCTTACCCAAGACGTCAACTAGCGTCATCATGTAAAATTGCATCTTAGCGTATTCAGGGACTTCTGGAATCTTATTTTAAAATAAATAAATGAATACTAGTGGTGAGCAAGAAAAAGAATCCATTATTCGTGTTAGGGTAGGATAGATAAATCCGTCCCTCAGGATCACCGTTTGTCATCACTTGGCAAGCCTCGTGATGCCAAACTGCGATCCTCGGGACGAATTTTTCTATCTTACCCTCACACTCATGATAGATTATTATAGTCCCAACCCGAGGGCCCACCGTTTCAGTGGGAAAGGAGGCTTGCCTCGTTTTCCACTGAACGGTGGACCCAAGGGTTGGGATTTCCTGTAAACACTAAACAACAATGATATATTATTTTTCTCATATACCAATTTCACTTTTGGCGATGTACTGTATAATATTTTGGTGACGTCTAAAATGACGCGCGCTATGTAAAAAGGTCAACTGTTTGTCGGCTTGAAATAGCGATAAAACAGCAATTTAAACAATGAACAAATGTTCATTTGGCCAAAATGATTTTACAAGAACGACCTTAATTATAAACAACAGTAAGTAAATCTGCTGATGAAAATTAGTTTCTTTTTACACATCGACATGACTCCCGCTGTCCCTGGGCATGGCCCTTGCCCCGCCGATCAAAATATACCAATCACAATGCATTCAACATGTTCAAAGCATTTGAGTAAATGTTGAATTTATACCACGTGTAGGCCTACTGTAATCGTTGACATTTCAATATTGAGACTGCCATGATTAACAATCCGTAAGAATACAGGTATGCGACTAAAATGTCTCGTGTCCATGTAGTTTATCTCGAATTAGCAACCCGCCTCGTGTAGCTTATCTCACATTAATAGCGATTTGGGCTACAGTTTGCCGACATCTTTTTAACATAGGGACCACTCCATAGTGTATGCATTGGTATGTGAGAAAGAATTATCTCAAATAGGTAAAAACAGCAGAAATCCCAATCTGATGTGCGAGAATATAATCCATCATGAGTGTGAGGATGGGATGAATAGAATCCATCATTGGTGTTCAGTGGGTTTCCCACTGGAACGGTGGGCCCTCGGGTTGGGATTTTTCTGGAACCACTGAACACCAATGATCGATTCTATTTCTCATATACCACGACCGTACGGTACAGTACTGTATAGTATCTGTTGGTGACGTCACTGAGGTCGATGTTTACAGTCAATGACGCGCGCTGTTCAAATCAACTTGAAACAGCGAATTAACAGCGCATTGAACAATGAATAAATAGTTATTTCACCAAAATGGATTAACAAGACGTAGCTTATCAGCCACAGTAACTCGAGTAAGTAATTTTGTTTAGGAAAAGGTGTGTTTGTTTGTTTTTTACATCGTCAAGACTCACCGTCACGGTGCATTCAGTCACTAAATGTCCAACAGGTTAAATAGGCCTATGTCAATCGCAATGCGCTCAGCATGTTCAAAGCATTGAATAAAGGTTTTAAGTAAAAATGCGCAGTTTTACTTTTAAACCAAGTTGAAGGCCGACTAAAATCGCAGAAAATTCAACATTGAACTTTTTCCTGACTGACAACAATTCAACTTTCGTTTTCGAAGAAATACAGTCATATGGGTAGCGATGTGGGACAGATTACATAGGGATCACTCGATCTTGTATGCATTGGTATGTGAGAAAGAAAAATCTATCACAAGGATCACCGATTGGCATCACGAGGCTTGCCGAGTGATGACAAACGATGATCACGAGGGACGGATTTTCGATCCTATTTTCACACGAATAATGGATTTTTTTCTTGCTCACCACTAAATAACTCATTTTATTTTGGAAAAACATGAAAAAGGCTTCCAGAAAATCCTGAATACGATAAGATGCGACATGATGACGTCATTATAACATTCAATGACGTCACGGATCGACGTGCGGCTGTTCGTTTTTTTATCTTTCCCACGAGCTGTATCTCACATGGGTAAAACCACGGAAATCCCGATCTGATGTGCGCGAAATGTCCATCTATACAGTTATGCAATGGGAATCACTTCACCGATACTTTCAAAAATAAACTGCTATACAATGTTCATGGTAGTTCTGTTTTGCCGGTAAAAGCATTGGCGTTGCTCCTATAACTCAGTTATGCACGTGCGTAATAAAAAAAAGTAACACTCAAGGGAGGTCACCTATATGTGGTATAAGTGATTTTTAATACCAAAAGGAACTGCTCTTAAAGGAAAGAATTCGCTCCCTCTGAGAGCAAATTCTTTCCTTTAAGAGAAGTTCCCGATTTGAAAAGGGATGCAATTGAAGGTAATTACTGCTTAATCCAGTAGTCTCCCCTTGGTGTGCGTAACTTTTTCAGCGTTCTGGCTACGCCATTGATGTGAGTATGACCAGGGGATGCCACAATCACAGACCGCAGACCAACCCATGGCACCACAAGGAAGAGGCACAGAACATATAGAGCTACACTACATTACCTTTCGAAAAGTGCGCAGAACATTAACAATAGTTCATGAAATTAGATACTTTAGTTATTATACAATTGATGACAGAGTTGGATGTTTTTAATATCTAAATACCGGAACTGCAATACCAAAACCGTCTAGAAAGCAAAGCAATGTGCTAATTTTACGACTAAAAATCACATGTCGCAGTGCACATATTTTGAAAATATATAACCGACCGTAGTTTAAAAATGTCTTGCGTTGGTATTTTTGTCAAGCACACTTTCTGCTCTTTGTATTGAAACCAAAATAAATTTTGTAAACCAGAACAACGAGATGATAACTCTTATAATCTTGCCATGGGGCAGAGTAAGTTTAGCTAGAGCTGACGTTCTGATTCATTTTAATTAAAAACAGTGGCAAACAAAAAAGTAAAAATACCTTGAGAGTAGAAATAAATCAATTTTGTGATGGCTAACACGATACCATGAGAGGTTCTTATGCCATCGACAAAATGGGAGGGGTTAAGTTACCCCACCCACTTCTAGAAAAGTAGGGTTAGTGTTATTAGGAATAATTTTCTTGAATACAGAACTAAACAAGCCACAATTTTTGCGCTACGAAATTATTTTTATGCATTTTTCGCTACAAATAAAGCAAAACATATACTCAATAGGCATGCTTCGTGCTCCTGTAGTGACACAATTTATAGTAAAAGTATAAAGCAAAATCGAAAAAAGTCCCATTTTTGAGAGTTTACCATTTCTCTATTAGTATACAATTTCCGAATGTAAAGGTGGTAGTCGTGCAAGCAGTGATCGTATAATATAATTTAATAACAAATAAGTTGGCACCAAATCGTCAATTTGTCAAATAAAGATCGCAAATAAGGTCCCAAATTTTACTCTGCTTTTTCCAAGTATTTTGCTTAAAATTTCCGCCAATGTATAAACCCCTACTCATTTTGAGCATGCGCTGCACGTGCACGCAAAGTCCCTTTTCGATAAAAAATTAACCATCAAGTAGCCGTTGAATTCTAGTTTCCAAAAATGATTTATTTGATAGCAATTTATAAACGCATTGTGGAGTTATGATGCCATGCTTAGAACTTTCTAAATGACCCTCGAACTTAAGCCTCCGATAAACGCCTTTGCTGACATATTCCAGTGAGGCTAGAGGTCTAAATTTTTGTGTGCGTTATCATCTATATCCTTACTTTGTGTTTGTTAGCAGCGAAGGCTCTGGTGAGTCTGGGCTGCGACAAACTCGCCTGAGCCATCAGTACTCGACAATGCGATAAATACCAAAATAGTGTGTATTTGCTCAATAATATAGCACAGATGTTGGACATACATGTTTGCGCACAGATGGCAACTTCAAGCATATAATGGCCATATTGACACAACTGGAAGGCATATCTAATTAGAGGAATATACACCAGATTCTGGCGCGGTTGAATGAGGAAAATCAGTCTATAATAGAGTTAAAACAAACATAAGATTGCGATGAAAACATAGTTACTCCACGTGGAAGTCTCATCAAGATTAACCCTTGTCCTGCTGAACCCGGATTCATCATTTTTTTGGAAATATTGTAGATCCAGATCAGCTGGCTTCTGAGAAAGCCTACCGATCAGGATCCACACTGTTTCCACTCTGGATGAAAATATACGTATAACTTGAATGCAACAAGTTAACAGGACAAATATTGGAGAGAAGTGTAGTATATAAAAATAGTCACCATGACCAAGGTTGATAATTAAGCCGTCCAGCGAAGACTCAGAACAGCTTGTTCAAAGTCTTCGCTGTCTATCTGAGGACACCGTTAGCCATTACCTACCCATAGAGCACACAGTGAAGACTTTGGTCAGACTTGGCATGAAGATGGCTGATCAGAATATTCACTGGAAAATCATGCCACTGTATCTGTCGATTGGTTGCCCGAATAAATGTGATGTGCTCTGCTATCTGTTTTGGATCGGTCCATGAGATAACGGTCCTTATCAAATATGCATTAACACCCATGTCTCGGCTCTTTGGTAGTGCTAAATACTTTGCAGCATAAGCCGCCCACTAGGGAAAGGCATTAGAATGGGTGCTTAAGGAGATGGTAAGCACGCTTACTCGTCTCATATAGTACCGGGATATGCCAGAACAGGTCCCAGTGAGTCTTGATAATCGCTTGACACACTTGTAAAGTATTTTTCTAACATCTGTTCAACCGAATTTCTTTCACATATTAAAAAGTGTCTTATTGAATAAATTAGTTTATTGTAAAATAGAAAAATGGTAAAACAATCAACTTGATACATTCAATTGGACATTTGAGTATTTTACCATTTTTGCCTACACTTTTGAAGGTATATGATTTTCTCACAGAAAAGCGAGCTTCGGGAGTTCCCGTCATAAAATAAACACACAAATCATAAACCCTCCCAGCCCAGTACTGGTTACTACCCATGGAAAAGCCACAAAAAAAGAATAGCAAATGAATTTGTTGAAACCATTAAAGCGCCAATCACAAAGAATGCTGTCTGTTTTATCGCCTGCTTAAATATTTAGAAGCATCTTATATATAAAATACTCTGAGAGATACTCGCCACTCTTACACCGGTGTCACTGCGTTGTGGTCCTTGAGCAAGACACATTTATCCTAGCTTAGTACTGGTTCAACCCAGGAAGACCCATCCCTTTTTAACTGAAAGATTGTTGATGGGACGTAAAGAATCAAATCAAACAAACAACATTGTGTTTGCGTAAGATATTTAAATCAGTGAATCGTGTAAGGGTATTTTAAACCACCCTGAGAATCTACAGAAATGTATTATATATATATATATATATATATATATATATATATATATATATATATATATATATATATATATATATATATATATATATATATATATATATATATATATATGTATATATATATATATATAATACATTTCTGTAGATTCTCAGGGTGGTTTTATACAAGCGAATGACTATTCTGATCATTTAATTGAACAGATGGAAATGTTTGTCAATGTGTTACATTCAATACTGAATGAACTTGTGTTTGCAGTCGAACTAGATCTTGATACAAGTGCTAGTCGAATGACCACATGAGCACGAGCTTATGAGTGAGCGATATGTATTCACAGAAATCAGTTTCTTCATTTTAAATGGTTTTCAAGTATTCAGAACGTGCTTGACAATACTTGTAAAGCATTAAATCAATTCAATATTGTGAACTGCAGCACATGAAAGTCATAACAGGGTGTTGGATTACCACCCCTCTCATAGAGATGTATTGCAAAGTTGGTAATCCACAGCGTTTTCTTCTCATGCACAGGAGTGGAGGGTTTTTTTGCTGGATGGCAAGTATCTCGCATTGGGATGACCTTACACTTGTATCTATTTATATTCAGTCCATTTGTTTATACATTTGATCAGATCAAATTTTAGGGCACAGACCTGTTATTGTTTTTCCATAGACCTCCATTATAGGCTGTGGTCCTCACAACTCTTCAATTACTATGAGGCTGCCATAGAGTTACAGATTGGACCTAGTTCAATCAATAAACAAGAATGAGATACCCTGATGACCACCATGTTTTGCCACTTTTTGGCCCCTGAAGGTGGGCACCCTACATGAGAGGAATATTCTACCGAAAAAAATACCAGAATGCAAGGTTCTTTTTTCTAAGCCACAAAAGTAAACTTAATCAACAAAAGCAATGAGATGTTGTTTCAAAAAGTACAGCAAAGATAGACCCGTCTAATAAATACAATATATTTCCTAGTTTTATCATTGACCAATCATGAAACACCTTACAACTTAAAAATATTGTGCACGCTGCTTGTTCACAGTGATGCTTCTATACAAGTGTGCCTTATTGCTATGTTTTGATAAGGTTAATGGTTAGTATAAGATGTACTTTGCATGCTTGGTGATTATGGAAAAGAAATAAATAGTCGGGATAATTGGTCACCTCTTCCGGCTCAAACATCAGTTTGGGTTATTTTGGTTAAGTATATTGAAGAGATTGTCATCTCTTGGGATGAGCATGGTGGATCGAAAGCAGATCAAGGAAAGACCGTCTGATTTGGCGTTTTTCTGTAACAGTCTTTTACAATTGGTCGGGACCTCTTTCAAACACTCAAAAGCATAGAACGACGATTGAAAACCTGATTCAGAAAACAAACAAATCAATATCAAAACTCCATTGTCAGATTTAAAAATGTTTGCTTCCCAAAATTATTGAAATTGTTTGAAGAAATATTTCGCATGTAAGCTGAACTGTTTAGAATAAAGTTGAATTTAATGTCTCTTTCATTCTGCTCGAATAACCACAGAAAAAAGTATTTACCCCACCCACAGCCTTTTGCAATTATGATTTGGGGTGTATGTGCATTCGATACACAGTTATGGCAGAATTAGGCACGGAAATTAGTCACATTGATTCTTGATTTATGGGTATAAACAGAAGAAAAAATTGGCCATGTTTTGCAGAATTTAAATGTTTAAGCTAGTTATACCCGCGTTCGAAGGGCTTGGTCCTACAATTTTTTGAGGAATATATATTAAAATTGCAATGACGACTTACAGTATGCATGAAATTACTACAATATTGGTACAATCCGATGCCATGATTTTTTTATCTTGTAAGTGATCGCTGAATTCGCAATTTCCAGCTAATTCATTTACTCTATTTTGGCGCAATATGCTTATTGAGTGACTTAATATTTGTTTTTTTTCTAAGATTTGCATCTTTGCTACACAATTTTGTAAGCTGTTATTTCCCCTATGTATCCTAGTAATCGACATTATTCATGTATTTGTCCGTAATATATTGTACCTCTTGTTAGTCTGGAAAACAAATATCGGGAACTTTTTCTCAAAGCGAGTCTTCACTTAAAGAGACTAGGTCTGTAACTATAAACATTTTTCGGAAAAAAAATCTTTTTAAATCATTTGTAAAAATAGAATTAAGTTATATTTTCACAATAAATATGGTCGGTACAGCTGAAAACTGCAAGGAAAAGTGAAATATCTTATTTAAAGAGGTGTTTTTCTCTTATTGGTAATTATTTACGTCCCTCCAATAATTCTAGACAGTTGATTTGTAACATAAATGCTGTTGTTTTGATAGTGTTATTTTGTTAATATTTACGAAAATGGTAAAATGTTTACCTGAATTTGAGTATTTTTTACTGTAGTCTTGTAAAATAGACACTTTATTTCAAAAATTAAAAGATCAAAAGTTACAGACTATGCAGAAAAGATCAAAAGTTACAGACTATAACTAGGACTAAAATATAGTAATTTGTACAATGTGGTGAGCATATTGCGTCCCAAAATATGTGGACCAGTGCGCGAGATCCCGGTACTTACCGCATTAGCGAGCAACAAAGGTTCAGGCGAGTCTGCGCATATGCGCAGACTCGCCAGAACCATCGCTGCTCGCATACACTAGTATGGATGTAGATGAAGGCTCAGACCAAATAATAGATATGTAGCTTTCCTGGATACGTAACTATGGGCATTTATTAGACTCATTTACGCATATGCGATAAGTACATGTACCAAAACCTCGTGTTCAGGCTCATATGCATATGAAATTCGCATGTCCGTCCTTGTAAAATTGAACATATTTCCCATGAGAACCCGGTTGTCGGGACTTAAGTTGTGTTTATTTAAGCACAATAATTAAGACATTGTATAATAATCACTTACTCTCGTCACAGAAAATTTTGCATCGAATCTATCAAAGTTTTGACATTTGAAAATAAATAATATTGATGTAGCAGAAAATTTAATGAGTTAACAAAGTTGAGCGATTCCCATGCATCTAAACATGCTAAATGAGCTTGGGAACTAAATACGTAGACATGGATTATTAAGCGTATATTCAGCACTTTGATGAGCAGATGATCTATGAAATAATTTGTCAATAATTATATTGTTTTCTAAAGCATAAATATACAATGATCCAAAGACAGCATATCTTTTACGAAATACATAATATGCAAGATTCCAGTTGAAAATGATTATAACAAACCAAATACTTGCATTGACAGTTTGTTCTTTGAAACATGTTTCCTAGCCAGGCCCCGAGGTCACAAAACTTTGTTCATGCTCCACTCAACTGAGCATAGAATTTCAACTGCTCATAAAAACTAAATTGCTGAAAAATATAGTCATTTCTTGCTTTTAAGCCCTCAGATGATGCATTTTCCTGCTAATAAATGTTAAAATGCCAACAATTGTTATTAGCATTTTAACATTTTTGAGCAAGTAAATTTCACGCTCAGTTGAACTGAGCTTGAAAAAAAATAATTATAACCTCGGGGAAAGCTGTATCTCAAGAGCGAGTTCAAGTTAAACCAAACAACCAAGTCAATCAATATAGAGAACGAACACAACCATTACATCCCCAAACAAACACCAAAAGTCCCACAAAAGAAGCCACAAACCAGTGAATGCACGTATGACCAGGACATGCCGCCATCATAGACCACAGACTAACCCCTGAACCCACGACACAGCGAAAAAGAGATGCAAAATACAGAGTCACACGACAGCTAGACTGGCTCAAGTCCTTAAAACAATTTTTCATCAATGTGTCATATATACTTGTAGCCAGTCTAACTCTGATGGCTCTGATTTAAAACAGAGCCATCAGAGTTAGACTGCCTACAGGTATATTATTATATGACACGTTGATGAAAAGTTTTTTAAAGACTGGAGCCAGTTAGTCCGAGTTTTCTCTGACTTTTTAGTGGCTTTTCTTTATTTTGATATTTGCCACTAGTGGCAAATATCAAAATATGGAAAAGCCGCTTAAACATCAGAGAAGGCTCGGATTAGGAGCCAGTATACACGACAGCATGGACATACTTCAATAAACCAGCATCATGTTCTCTCCCTGTCTCTGCGAGATGTTTTCAAAACTATAAAGGACACCAAAAACCACACCACAAAACAAGGACACACACACACACACACACACACACACACACACACACACACACACACACACACACTGGCAGCAACAACAAACAACGATTCACCAATGGCAACTAGCAACAACAGCATCGACGCTTTAGAACAGATAGTTGCCGATGCCACCGGAGGGAGTGATGCTTGAATATATTTTACTGCTGGATTCTGGTGTTGTTAGAACATACAAAACATGTTTAGCTCTCAGGTACTAGTCCCGTACAGTAGACTGCCTAGAGGAATGCCAAAATTCAAAATAAGTTACAACTTACATGAAAAAGGTAATGTTGATATGAACAAAAGGACGCACAGAAATATGTATCATCTATCAAATGCATACTATTACATGTAATATCTTACATTTACAACCCATATTAATACAGAGAAATATATCAAATCAACTGTGCCGATAGATGCTGAAGGCCGGGTTCCAATTCACGACGTCAACAACATCGCCCAGCACTGCATTGTCTGTCATCGCTACTACATGTAATTGTAACAGCGAGGTAACCACCAAAAAGTTGTTCAAGTAGCACTGGTATTGCTGATAGACAATACACATCGTGTTCTCAATGTATCTTATCTACAGTAAAACATGTGTAAAACGACCACTCAAAAATAGACAAAACAAAGAACTTAATGACAAATGGGTCGAACACATTGCAAATTGCCATAATTGGCCTTGAAAACCAACTTTCAGTCTTTTTGAGAGTGGCCGTTTCACACAGGTTTATCTGTATTTTGTTTGCCGATGATAGTATGATGGATCCAGTTAAGAATATTATGCAACAGTCTGCATACCTGGTTATAAACCATTATGGTTTATAGCTTTGGTTTCTTTTAATTGCACGACGGTGGGTCAGGCCTCAGAGTCAACGTAGACTCTGGCCTAAAACAGGTAAGTGCGTATGATCAGGTTATACCACAATCTGTCCTGTGGCTGTTATTGTTCTGTTTCTTTTCCTCAGGGTGTCATAGGTTGGTATGTGTTCTGTTAGTGCCATTACCTGATCATACTCACCTGTTTTTCTATAGAATATGAAAACAGAAGCGCTATACGTATAATATTTTTTCAGTCTGTCAGTAAACCATGTGCTTCAGGATGACCAGATTGGCAAATATATGATCAATCTATTAATGTCTGCTATGCTTGGAAATGCCCAATTAACCTTCTAATAGCTGAGACATCTTGTTTCTTTTCCTTGCTATTTTAAGATTCATTTGTCGCACTCAATGTATTTCGTTTGTAATTTTTGTGTCATTTATCAGGCTTAGGACCACATATTTGACACCATAATTACCCTGTTTGGCTTTAATACTGTGATCTGTTATCAGCAAAAGAACACAAGTGCTGCTATAATTTGAGTTCACTTATCCGTGACAAATGAAATTCGAGCTGGTAATTTACAGCTTTAAAACACTTTTCCGCTTAAGAGAAAACAATATGTCAATATTAGCTCAATATAATCCGAAAAGGCGGCTGTTTTTATATGATATTCTGTTTTATGGCCAGCGTTAACAAATTAGTAAACAGTGAATAGAAATATGTTCAAACCAACTTCACAGATTGTAAGCGACACCGTAAATTGTATAGAATATAGAACAATTCAAAGATTCGACCAGTTGGAAACGAGGCTTTTAGGGGTCTTTCATGCAAACCAAATTTCTATGTGTCTTGATCCACATCTGAATTAAGGGTGAGGTTGGCGCCGTTAAACCGGTTTAAGCCCTCCAGTAAAATATTTTACTGACCGTTCCAGGGCGGTACTTCTTTTGTGGATCTTTTATGTTTTTGTTCTGTCTTGTGTTTGCTATGTTTTGTGCGCGTCTGTTTATATGTGCTTCGTGGTCACCTGCTGGGAAAGGGCTGACCTCTTGGCTCTCGTTTGTGGTGTCTTCTGTGAGTTTGTCACTTTCCCATTGGTATCCTGGGTCAGGTGTGGTACTTGATTGTATCGATTCCTGATCTTTGCAACCTTACTTACTTTGACTCTGAGTATCTGTGATTGCCTTACCTTGTCTTGTTTGATTAATGTATATGTTTCAGAGACAATATGAGAATACTAGTAAATACTAGTAAAATATAAGTCCTTAGTCTCAAGGTACAGGTATCGTATACATCATACTGCTGATTAGTAATATGCGCGTGCTGATTTGGCCCAAATGCCACAAGGCTGTGACCGTGTAGAGGAGGGCAAAGATCTGGTACTGAATCAACTGTCCCAAGCTCTCATTTGCTATTTATGTATGTCACTGAATGACGCAGTTTCAATAGATGATTTTTTATTGTTCTATAGATGATTTATACTGTTCGTGATACTTTATGCTGATGATACTGTTACATTTTTCAAGTCGCAAGAGAGCTGCAGTCTGCATAAAATAACATAAATTTGTACAACAGAGTGTTGGGATTAAAGATCGGTACATCCAAGACCAAAGCAACCAGAAAAGCCAGGCACACTAATTACTATCAAAAATAATAGATGGATATACCTTGTGGATTTATCCCTCTAGAGAACAATGATGATTCTGTTTCATTTGGATAAGACTGCACTGCCCACTGATCTATTCCTTACTAGGTCCAAAACAGTAAGTGAGTATGCTCAGAAAATACCACAGTTAAAAACTCCCGACAAATCTGTGGCACCGCGAGGAAGAGCTTCACAACAATCACGAGACACCAGGATGAAAATCAAATCAAAGCAACCAGCTCTCTCTTCCCCATCAAGATGATTGCAAAACTAGTATTGGACACATAGTAACACAAATTTAGGATTTATGCAGCTGAGTCAGGGAAATCGACTGCTTTATAAAAGCTGGTGTCATCTGCAAAAAGAAGCATGTTTGAATTGATTTCTTTAATCATATCATCTATAAACATTATAAAAGCTAATATGTCATGAATAGAGCCTTGAGGCACACCAGCCAGTATCTCAAGACCATCTGATACGTCACCAGTCATAGCAGCGCTTTCAAATAAGTCGGTTAAATAACTAATAAACTAATTCAGAACCATAAGCTTCTGGATACGAGACCCTGTCAAAGGGTTTTTCTTATATCATAGGAAACAGCATGAACTTCTTTACCATCATACATGTATAAGCCCTAAGCCTATTAACTGATGTGTCTTTAGCTGCATAACTAGACCACAATCAAGGAATAATATGATTATGTAGTAAGTAGTTATACACTTGCTTCTGGTTAGTTTTTCCATTGCTTTACCAATATAAATCAAAAAGAGAAATATGCTAATAAAACGTGCGTGTATATCGTTTCCTGATCATTGCTCTGTCATCATCATCATCATCATCATCATCATACACTAGTGCATATTTGCAAGATTTAGAATCCTTTGTACACTCGCCTGCACTTTGGTGTAACGCCATTTTTGAGTCCACAAGTTTGGACAAATCCTTGTTTGTTTGTGTGTTTGTTTGGATTCTATACGCCCTAGTCAACAATTTTCCAGTCATGTCAGGACGAGTCAACCTGGATTGAACCAGTACTAACAAGAAGCGGTTGGCTTGTCTTGCTGAATGACACAGTGACTCCCCTGGCCTTGAGTCTGAAACTAGAAACCCTTTGATCCCCAATCTAATGCACGACGAACTGAGCCACTGTGCTCATTGATCCATTGAACCAATACAACAAACCGGTTCTATTCATCGTATTGACCCATTATACCGGATTCGTCTAGTTTGTGGGACTGATCAAGGTTGTGAGTGAAATGTTAAATGCTGAAATTTTTGATTCGTATTGTATTTATATTAACGAAGAACTCTAAATTGTTGCTCATTAACCGCAAAAGTAATTGTCAGCGAACATTCACAAACATGATAAATTGGTATGGCGTTATTGCTTGAATTCGCGTGCCAAATTCATTAAATACTGAGGCCAATACAATAACCATATGCTGTCAACCGTTACTTTGATGCCTTCCTGTAATTTAAATGTAAAAAGACAGATTATGAAATATACAAAGATGTCTTTTCAAACTTTGCGTGAAAAGTAACAGCTGATTGCTCTCGTCACCAGGCTGAAGATGTTTCATGTCAAAATGATTCTTGGAACCAGTTGGCGGCAGGCCCACGCGACTTCCTGTTGTATATAAACCATCTCCTTGCAAATATTAACATTAGGAGGTTTTGTAACATTTGAAGTTTTAGAAAAAAAAATCTAATGAACCGGATCAGACATCTGCTATTCTCAAGGAGTGGTCTAATCATGTTTCCTTACACGCTTTAGCAGATAGAAACGGAGCCGTCTGAATTTTTACAATAAGTATTGTGCAGAGTTCAGGTACCTGCATCCGACTATTTTGGACAAAAATAGCATAAAATCGCCACACCAATACCACAACTTGGACCAGTTCGTGATATTTTAGCATAAGTGTAAAGCAGTTATTTAAACATACATCGCAGCTATCTATTGGGTCTGGACTTTATCTATGTTCCTACCATATGTATGTGAGGCGGTTGTGCAGGTTTGTTTATCACCTAGGCGATAAGTCCCAAATATCATGCTCTTGATTTGCTCTTTTTTACTCAGACTTATCTGTCCGAAAATTTAGGATTCCGACCAAAATACCAGGGCCCGGAATTACAATGCCTCCTTAAAGTTAATGAAGACTTAAGTTAAGTATTGATTTTTCAGGATGCGAAAAATAACGTTTCAAAATGATTAAAATCAAAATAGTATCATTTTTCTGTCTTTGACCACAAGTACTGCATCGATCCAGGCAATTTATTTAGCATCTAATATAGCATGTTAAAATATCCATACTTAACTTAAGTCTTCCTTAACTCTAAGGAGGCATTGTAATTCCGGGCCCAGATCGATAAGAATTTTTGTAAACAAAGAAAAACTAATCCAGGTATTAACATCGTTAAAGTCCTTATGATTCTTAGTCAAAGGGAACTAATCTTTACTTTACTTTCTCATTAATGGTATGGGCAGTTGTGCTGCATGTTTCTTCTGGAGTTGTTTCTATGACGATTAAATTTCTTTTTTTATAGATTATTTTAACTTATATACTGGCCCAAAATGAAACCTTTACACTTTATTTGTTTGAATATATGCTATTTTTATTTTTGTAAGATTTACACATAATACACAAGTCTACTGTTTGCACCCAAGCCTGAAAAACGTGTGCACTACTTTGAATGTGTAATTTTAACAACAGCATGTAGATATTCAAACAAATAAAGTGTAACGTTTTTATTTTTGGTCAGTATTTTATATTCGTTTCTTATACTGACGAACACATGCTCGGATCCAAAAAGTATTGTCAGAGGGAGTCCAACTCTGGGTTATTTTGTTTGATGAGGGGAGAGAGGATCCAAATACCTCTAAAACAGCCATCATCGGCCCACCAGCGAAACGCCATTTAGTAAATACCGACAACGCAATTATTGTCCTACCACGAATGAACCGTCGATTGCACTTAATGATACAGTGAGTTGTTGCCTATTATACATAAAAACTGTGGGTTTTAATGCTTGTCAGTCGTTAGATATCATCTGTAGCTTATTTTACCGTGCCCCCTTCCCTCCGCCCCAACCAAAATACCCAAAGATGTCCACTTCGTATGTAGCGACATTTCTTTGATCAAAGGGCTTCTTGGGTCTAATGGGGGGGAAGCATCTAAAACAAAAATTCAATTTTCCAATAAGTATGCATATTTCATACACATGCTTTGACGAATAAATTAAAGTTCTTGCATTGAAATTCAATTCTATCCTAAATTATTGAAAATAATTAGCAATGTGTTGTCTTATAATTTGATCCAAATACTACCCAGTATGACCACGTAAAATGAGGGGTGTCGGTGGAAAGCGCACGTTTTCGCGACTTTTAACAAACCAAAAGGTTTCGAACGTATTTCGATACTAAATGAATATATTTAACTTCCATAATCCTTGGTTGGACAATTTGAAAAATTGATGTTTGTTACTGTAGCAAACTCGCTAGAACCAATATAGCCAAAACGTAAATATATATGTAAGCATACAGTCGATTAACAGTGTGCATGGTTTCTTCAGCTAATAGTGCACTGCTATTCCTGATCATTGCACCCGAAGGAGCCAGACTACTAAACTCTGTTATATGCATTCCAATTTTCCAGACAGTTCGCTTACCATTGTAAAAGTGCATTGTCGAAGGGAAGTAATCTTTACTTTACTTTCTCGTAATGTTTTGAGCATTAATGTCACCAGATAATATTCAATGGCCTTTACCCGCATCTTCGGAAATCATCGTGAAAAGCACCCTTGAAATGGTATATAGTCTAGTCATTCGATTTAGTAACAGTAAGTGGTTAAATTCAAAAGATACGGGCTCCATTTACATTTTAGTTTTATTTATTTTTTTGTTCATTATTATCCCCACGCTTTTTTAGCAGTTTTACATAAAGGCACAGAACAATTTTTGTTTACTAGACTTCATTTTTTCAATTAGTGAATTTAGGACAAAACATGATCTGAGGTACAGTATCCCTTCCTAAAGCCTGCTTGATTTTCTTGTAATATGTCTTCATCGTCTAGAAAGTCAGTCAGTCGATTGTTAAGAGCTGCAGTGAACCGTTTGCCTACGAAACTTAGAAATGTAATGGGTCTTTAATTTTGTGCTAAGGAAGAGTCACCCTTATTTTTATAAATAGGCCGAATAGTTCCTTCTAGCCATGCGTCTGGAAGTATACTATGTTAAAGAGTTTTTTCATAAACTGGTAAAAATATGTCTTTGGTTGATTTTATGCATTCATTGAGTATTTTGCTTTTCCATTTTTCAGATTGGTGATGCATTTATTGATTTCTTGACGTGTTATTCTGGTATTCAAATCACTGCCTAGTCCATTTTTGTGTGTAGCTGTAAAGTGTTCTTTTGGCTCGCTGCTTGCGTTGACGGTTTGAAAATGTTCATATAGTGATTTTAAGGTTGATTGTGGCTTGTCGTGGGCGGTTTCGATAGTATTTAGGTATTTCCAATAACTCTTTGGGTTTTTAGTGTGCATTTCTCGTAGTTTTGGATTTTGTTCTTTTTATGAAGGTTCATGTACTTGTTCATGGTATTTTTGTATGTCTGATGTCTTGTGTCTGTTAGTACTCTGTGGGTATTTCTCGGGGTGCCGTGGGTTTGTCTGCAGTACCCCCCATCATGCTCATTCTATAAGGGATGCAAACACAAGGATATCTTGACTAAATACTCTGAATGTGTTGTTTCCCTTAGAATAGTTTTTGTCTTTTTTTTCGATAATTGTCTGCTGTCCGTTCAAAGTAAGCGAGTATGCCTAGGGGATTTGCAATCACACACTACAGACCATATCTCGGCCTGCGAGGAAGAGGCAAAACCGATAACAGTGACATGACATTCAGAAGACAATAAAAGTAAAGCAACCAGCTCTCTCTTCCCCAGTAGGATGATTACTAGAAAGAACACAGAGTATTTCATAAAAACAAGAGCCTAACACACCCCCCACAAAAATGGGAGCAACAATTAACAATGAATAAACAACAGCAACACCACTGTCGAAGAATGGACTGCATCCAAAGCCACCAGGAGGGGGGGGGGGTAGAATAGTGTTACTGGCCAAATATTCGCCCTAGATTCTGTTTTTGTAAAAACACAAAATGTGTTTAGCTCGCATGGATGCTTCCTTACTTATGCAATGTATCATCACATGGACATAACCAAATCAATTAACAAACTGTGCTGCAACAAAGTAAAGGACTCTCTACACACAGACTGTTAGAGCTAAAGAAAACCACCAGTTGAGCCAAGATCGCTCAGCTGGTTCGTTGTTTATTGTTTGCCCCCGTGTTGTTTTGTGTTTCTTTATGTGTTGTTCAATACTTATAGTATTGTCGTTTCCAGTTTTTCAATCATCTCGTTGGAGGAGTAAACTGGTTGCTTTGCTGTAATTGCCGTTTGTATATTACTATACACCATAAGCCCAGTCCTTGAAATCCACCCTCTAGTCCTGAAAGCCCAAAGAAACCGTCTTGAATGATGATATACGAGTTTCAAAATATCGGTCTGGATATCGTGTAGACCATGTTTTTTTACGTATACGAATGTGTGTTTGTGCTTTGGTAGTACATAATACTGGTTAAAAAGAAAACAAAATCAGGTGAAGAAATTAAAACAGATCATATCGAAAACACATGCAATGATTAAGTTGCCAGATGAGTTACGATCACGGTCATGAAAATAGGCTCTGAGTGAGGACACCCTCTTTGTAAAGAGATAGGATGTGGTTAACAAGTGGATGAAATAATGTCCATACCACATGTACATTCTTATATGAGAGGTATTCAATAAGAAATGAACCAGTGCATGAGATTTCCAACAATGTGGTATGTGCGACCAGCAAAGCCTCAGATCAGCCTGTGCATACGCACAGTCTGATCAGAGCCATTGCTAGTCGCTTGAATATTCTATGATTGTTAAGCTACTGACCGAACACCATTTGGTGTTTCTAAGCTTAAAAGGAGGCTGCAGAGGCTCGTCGGAGTCTACACTTGTCAAAATGCCACATTGTTGGAAATCTCATGCACTGGCTCAAATGGTAACACGTTCATTACTCCACCCATTTTTTGCACCCTTACTTACATTTTTGTACAGTATCGAGGATTGAATACACACAGTGCATAGGTGGACGACCAGTTAAACAGGGGTGTCTCATCTGTGTTGTTACTCGTTTCATTCCTTACTAATTGGCCAGTCAGATTATTTGTATGTCAATACGTATGTCTCACGATGTCCAAAAATCAATAAAAAGCCGTGTTTTGTCTTATTCATTCCAGGGTAAGCCAGAGATAGATTCTTTAAGGGTGTACTTTACATGAGTGAAAATAAATGCTACAATTTAAGACGAACGTCTGTATCACTTGCAAACGATCGCCAAAGTGCCCAGAAGAAATGTTACAAGCTATTTTCATATACATTTTGGAAAGTTAAATCAACTGTGCAAACGACTTTGTGGATTGAATGCCAGATTATGTGGCATCACGGAGGATATAATAACCAAAAACGTAGGTGAATATTATCAGGATATACCACAATCACAGGCTGCAAACCGACCCACGGTACCATGAGCAAGAGACACATAACAATCATGAATGCTTGAATGCATTTTACTGGTACCAAATCTTCGCCCTAGAGTCGTCTGTTGTTAAACACCAAAAATAATTAGATCGCATGGAGCCTTCCTAACTACTTATAATGTATCATCACAGATTAACAATCTAATC
Source organism: Loripinus fragilis (assembly GCA_964019695.1). Classification (NCBI taxonomy): domain Eukaryota; kingdom Metazoa; phylum Mollusca; class Bivalvia; order Lucinida; family Lucinidae; genus Loripinus; species Loripinus fragilis. The sequence goes on along the minus strand of OZ026523.1, from coordinate 82,202,649 downwards.
ATATTAACACAATGTGATTAACTAAAGAAAAGGGCTTTTGATTCGCAGATAGTCAGCGCTTAGGAAAACCTCAAGTTGAGCCACTGTGAGCCCGGCCAAAGACAAGCATCGGGCACCAACCGACCGAATCGTGCCAAATTCGTGGCCCCATTATTTCATAGAATATAAAGCAATATTAAAGAATATTGCAGTTATTAATCACCAGTATGTACACTGAACCAAAGTTATAAGTAGCCACCATACAATTTTTGCTCCTGTTCAGAAAGCAAAAATCGCTCTCACAAAATTTAAATTCTATTAGAAGGTCCAAGGCTTTGTTGAGACTCTGCAAATTATGTCATTTCAAAATGTCTGGTAAACCTTGCACAGATGAGGTCCGAGTAAAGGTACCATCATTTCAAAAAGTCACACTATTTAGTGTAATATAAAGTATTCCTCAGATACGTTATCAATTTATATTTTAATTAGTTTGAAGATGTTTATAACAGCTGTGATATAAGATGAAAAGAATCAAAGTTTTTTTTTTTGACAATTGAACACTCCGTTTCTCGTCTACGTTAACATGGAGACAGCCACGGTCAACAACTTAATCAAAGGATTTTTAACTTAACCATGCAGTTTGCATACACACTTTGCATTGCTCTGTACGGTTTATTATCTGCGGCATAGTATTGCAATTTTCAGGGGTTCTTTATTATGAATTGGCGTCACTGTTCTGTTTAAAAATTGAAAGGAATCTTTATTAAATGCCATTTAATGACCTTTAAAGTTTCACGCTAAAAGCGGAAGTAGATGCCAAATTAGTAAAAAAAAATATCATTAGAAAATGGGCTCATCAAGTTGCATGGTGTTTTGTCAAACATATTAACATAAAATAAAATACATACAATGATTTAAGTATGTGCAGCTGATGATTTCCGAAAATTTCGGAAAATTCGGAAAATTATATATTTTTTTTAAAATTCATAAAAAATCTGTCATAAGCAAAATGTCAAGTGTTTGATGTTTTTCAAGTCGACTAGCCTGGTTTGCAATCACTTGTACTTGAATTTGATATAAAAAAAAACTGCACTTAAAACGCTTATTTTCTTCAAAAATTTGATTTTTGCATTTTTGAACCCAAAAATCGTGAAGTGATAGAAAACTTTTCCAAAACACCGCTTAACTTTAGTTCATTACAATACACATACTTGGGCAAAATTTCATTTCAATATCACTAGGGCTTAGTCAGAAACAAAAGAAATTGAAAACTGACTACTTAGAACTTCGGTTCAGTGTAGATATTCACCATACAAACAAAAAGTGTGATCATATCCTTATCTGTTTTCATTTCCTATTTATGTGTATTTCAGTACCATATGTTGAAAGTGGCTTGTGTTAATTTGTAAATGAGTCAGACAACTGACATTTTTACATTTGCATAGCGCAGATATGTTTATGAAAGTAAATATAATGCGTGCATATATAAACTTTTTGATCTAGAGGCCAGTTTCCATTACATAATATTTACATTTACATTATAGTTGCCTACGATGAAGCTTAACTTTCCAGATGTTTGCATTTCTCGATGCAAAACATTGAACTATCACGTGGTGTGACACGTGTGCATTGGACGGACTAAAGTTAACGTCAGCCAATGACTGGCTCTGCTTATCGATGTTTTTGTGACGTAACTATCGTATCATCATGACGTAATTAACGTATCGTCATGACGTTGTGTACAAGAGATTCGTTGGCTGGCTGTTCCAACACCCCAGTTACAAATGAAATAAATCATTTTAAAGGGGTAGCAAGCGGGACTGGGTGTAAGATTGTACGACATATTTGATAGATAATATAAAATGTAAATATAATGATTGAGATGCAGAGTTTTAGCTTACACTGGATAATGCAAAACATTAGTTTTTAATGTCTCAGAGAAGCCCTTTGGGCTTCACAGACATTACAAAGCCTAACGTTTTGCATCATCCAGTGCATGCTTAAAACCTGCATTTCATTCCTTAACACTTTCGCTGCCAAGCACCTCAAAAAACCAATACCTCAGTGCCAAGCATGTTTCAAGGACTCCTGAATATTGAGGGCATATGGGTTCAACACAGAGTATCTCCAGAACCATTCAACCTATCAATATGAAACTTTCACAGAGTGTTGCTAATATATAAAACTTGTATTTGAACCAATAATAAAAATAGTCACGTGACCTTTGGTGGCCAATTTGGAAACCGTATTGAAAATATGAAAAATGCCTACAAACCACTATTTCATGCAAAAAAAAAAGATAAAACATCCATCTACATCAAGTATCAAACATCAGGATTTATTCTGATATATTGTTTGATCAGAAATAAATCAAAATATAGCAGTTGAAGGGCCAAATGCGTCCTGTATGTCATCCCAATGGACATGTTTTCGATATTTTTTTTATTTCCGCGAAATCTAATGACATTACAAACATGTTTGCAAAGTCCATTCTTGTACAGAAAATTGCGCATACCTCCATATACCGTAGTATTATGTCCCCTGAACATTTTGAAATAGAGAAGAAAGATTTGCGCCCCTTATAACGATTAAAAATAGACAGCTATCAACTGTGCCCTTAAATTTCCACTGTAGTCGCGTTCGGCAGTGAACGGTCAATTCGACAACAGTCGCGTTTGACAGCGAAAGTGTCAATTGAATCCCTTCCCCTCGTACTTGGTAGATCTTAGTAGAAAACTCATACAAAAATAGAATAAAATGTTAGAGCTGCTGTGCTCACAAAAAAGTTACTGTGTACAATGATACAATCTGACGACAATGTCAACTATACAAGCAAATGGCAACACCTGTAAACTTTCAGACAGAGCAGTATAAACATGTACATGTAATAGGAGCTGTATAAGCAAGGCAGCCACTATCTATATATACTGTATACCGAAGATAGACAAAATTCACACTTTGTATAAAATGACAAAAAGTGCGGATACTGTCCAAAGTAAGTAAGGGTGCAAAGATCAGGAATCGATACAATCAAGTACCATATCTGACCCAGGATACCAATGGGAAAGTAACAAACTCACAGTTAGACAACACACAGAGAGCCAAGAGGTCAGCCCTTTCCCAGCAGGTGACCACAAGGCACATATAAACAGACGCGTACAAAGGCATAGCAAACACAAGACAGAAAAAACATGAAAGATCCTCGAAAGAATTACCGCCTTGGAACGGTCAGTAAAATATTTTGCTGGAGAGCTTAAACCAGTTTAACGGTGCACCAACCTCACCCTCAGATGTGGATTAAGACACATAGATGTTTGGTTTGCATGAAAGACCCCTAACCTATCAATGCATCATCTCCTAAAACATATAGATGAAGATAATAAAAAGGAGATAAACCAAAGATAAAGACTCAACAGTAAATATAACTAAACTACGGGAGCAAAAGAAATCCAACAGGTAAACCCCGATGGGCCCGGCAAACAGCCAAAGCATCAGGCCCCTACCATCTCATCAATAGATAAGTCTTTAAGTCGGAACCGTCATAGAGTCTGAAGTCCCACCCACCGGCGTGCAATTAAAGAGGAAAGCAAAGTTGCAAAATCTGATTGGGTTGACCACCAAGCATTCAGTCTAATGCAATACATTAATGTTATAGCCATTCTTTTTATAATGGGAAATTAGTTTAATGAACTGCGCTGAAAAATTATTAGAGCCAGCATTCTTCTTCAATTTATACACCAAGTCACCATAGACTTAAGTTTTTCGTAAGTCCTCGGCGTAAGAGAGATTTGAGTCCACTTTTGAACTTAGATATCAAATCATAGTATCGTCTATAAAAATTTAGAAAAGGTTTTGCCAAGTTTATGATACCAATAGCCTTGTTTAAGAAGTTTCTGAGTTAACAATTTATTGCGAGTGTTGAAGTCAGTAATATGGCTAGATGCTCTAGCAAAACGAATGAGTTGAGAGATATAGACTCCATAGGATGTAGAGCGAGGAACATCACCATCCAAAAATGGGAAATTGACAATTTCAAAATCAAAGTCGTCACGTTTATCATAAATTTTAGTAGAAACTATACCATTAGAAATAGACAAATGCAAGTCTAAAAATGCAGCTTCGGTATCAGAGGTATTGGCTTTATTAAGTTGGAGCTCTGAAGGGTATATTTGACTTACCATATTGCCAAAATAAACATTATTAATGTTTAAAATATCGTCCAAGTATCTGGATGTAGTGTTAAACGCATCAATAACATTGGCGTGCTTATCATCAGAAAGATACATCACAAAGTCCCTCTCATAACAAAACAGGAATAAATCGGCAAACAGGGGAGCACAATTAGTGCCCATAGGAATCCCAACTACTTGTCTATACAGCTTGGTGCCAAACAGAATAAAAATGTTGTCCAACAAAAAGGTAAGCACATTACGTACATTTTGACATGACCATGCATGATAATCTTTAAGTTTTTCCGAAGTAAAAAATAAATTTCTGTCATTACATGCAAGGTAAGGAGATCCTTCTCTCAAGAAGCTTCCTTCAATAAGATCAATAAGTTTATCTTTAATTAAATCATGAGGTAAAGTAGTGTAAAGAGTAGAAAAATCATAAGTAGACAAACTGGTCGCATTGAAAATTCTAGCTTTAAGTTTATCTAATATTTCACATGAATTTTTAATAGACCAAAATAGATTTTTACCGTATCTCTTATATTCCTTTTCACAGTACTTGATAACATGTTTTTAACAGCTGTAAGACACGAGGTTTACAATTTAGAAAGTTCTGTTGTCGTACAAGAACTAGAATTAGCAATGAATCTTGCTTTATAGGTTTTTTATGGTGACCAATACCTGATCTTTGCACCCTTACCTACTTTTTATAGAGTTTAGGTAACCAGTAAAACGTAGGATCTTTGTCTTGATTTTCTTAAGCTTTGATATCAAAATGTAGGGCTGTATGACAACAATGCCCATCGACAATCGCCCTCTCACCCAAAGAAGGCTGCAGTTTATAGGCATTAGTGTCAACAAGCTCACGCTGAAGAGTATTAATATAATACAATCGTCAAACAACTACAACATTGTTAGCAGCTTTATCTGCTGGAACCAAAACATAGTTCATATGAAAATCCTGGATACCTCGTTTAAGATGACGAAAAGAAGATTTAGGCTTAGGGGGTAAAATATGTGTATTGCGAGCGTAAAATGAAATATGAGTTTCAATAATTTTACAAATGTTAATCTTCCATACCTTCAGGGCATCAGGTTCAACATTTTCCCTTTTGCACCAACGTTTACTGAAGTCATTTAAAGAAACAGCGATCTCTCTACGAAATTTAGGGAAATTAATATTTGAGGGAAATCTATATTTAGGACCTTTAGAAATAATATTGTGAACTCTAGCGTCAGGAATGACATTCAGATTGCCTGTAATCACATGACCTGCATAGGGATATAAATTATTAGAATTCTGACAATCTCAGGGGTCAGGAGTATGAGAATCTATATCTATATCAGTTACAATTTTATTAATGTTAAATGTAGTAGACCTAATTGGTTTGTTCTATTTACAACACATGATAGGTATTCCAGCATTATTAAAGTAATTTGAAATAGATGAAATCACTGAATTATCCTTAAAGATATTATGAAAATCAATAAACTCCATACCTTTGTCAATGAATGAATTTCGATAAAATATCGTTTATGGTTGACCTCAGAATCGATATAAGGACTAAGAAAATGTTGAACATAACACCTTGTAAGAAGTGCTGCTTTATATAATTTTTTAATTTGCTCTAGCATAAAATTTATTAGCCTCTAACTCTAAATTACGTAAAACTGAGATAAGCAAGGAACGTAAAAAAAGAAAATAAATCATGCCAACCATGATTATTTAAAGCTATAGAAAGATCCTTAAGAGAAGTATTTAAGCGTCTTTCAGTACAAATTTTGCGCTAAATATTGCCGTTGTTACGTTTACCATGAGATCTACTTTTACGTTTTTACATTCCAAAACAGAAAAAAACATCAACATCTGGCATTTTAGAAATATTACCTTCATGTTATATATTATCATTAAAGCCTAAAGGAAGAGGTGATTGCAAAAATGTAATCCACTTTAGTTCAGTTTCATGTCTCTTTATATTTATCTAGTTGATGAAATTGGATCATATATAATTTTTTCAACCGGCTGAATTACAATTTTTCTAGGTGAATGACCATTACTTTTAAAATGGCGATAAAGAAATGTGTCAATTTTTTTAGGTTTTTTCATTTTACAAAAGTGCTCACGAGACCTAGTCTAAAGGGATCGACCAGTATGTCCAACATATTGTATTCCAGAATTAATTTCAGTTCAAGTTATAACATAAATCAGATCAGATGAAGTTCAGTCCATATCATTATTATTGATTATGGAAAATTGCCTACCATTTACAGATGATGTAATGGTAGTTTTAGTACATAAATGTATGCAGCAGATACACCTCTTGGCATTGCACTTAGAAACATTTGGATACATTCCGCGTCTTTTGAATGCATTAAACGGTTAAGTGTACTTCCTGATAATAGGTGACCCAAGAGGAGATAACCTAACGGTGGGAAGCATATCCTGAAAATTGTTAATTGAACTAGGAGTAGGAACAGAGGAGGCCGAATGTAAACTAATGGGAGATAAATGTAATTTTGTTAATTTAGTTCTTATCATAAAAGTTGTGTGGGTAAGTACCATCCCAAGACAAGCAATCAACAAGCAAGTATTAATATGCTTCCTTAAAAACAAAAGGAAGGCATAACAAATGCAAGCGATAATCCAAATGGCTAATACAAGTCCACGGGTATATAGAAAGCAGAAGTTATAGAACAGGGTATGAAAATCGGTCATCGGGTGATCTTAAATGCGATATAAGACATAGAGGATATCCAGGGACAGGAATAATGGAAGGAGATTGTACACACAATCCTAAGGATTCGAATATTAAGAGCATTAAATGAAAGTACGGGGAAACATTTTAGGGCTGCCACGCAGCACAGACAAAACAACTCTGATAATCAAAGTAGGTAACGGTGCATAGATCAGGAATCGATACAATCAAGTACCACACCTGACCCAGGATGGCAATGGGAAAGTAACAAACTCACAGTTAGACAACACAAAACCACATGTACACCCTCATACTATGTATAAAACACATGCAAATATCGGATCGTACAAAACGGTACACATAGCGAAACATTCTGTCAATATCTAAATATCAATATGTCAAACCCACATGGAGTAGATATTTTACTGGTAACTTTATAAACAAAGCAAAAAATGATCAACAAGTTATTAGTCCATTCATTAAAATAATAGAGTAGCATTTAACGAGATCTGATCACCAAAACGAATAATCTGTAAAATAAGATATAATAAACAAAAATATCATATATGAGGAAATGAAATAAAAGTCAAACGTCAAACCTGATGTGCATGGTGCGCCGTAGGTGTGGTTATATAGCGAATATCACCACAGACGTATCATGTATTTCATGCACTGGAGACTTTAATATAGATTATCAATTATATTGAATACTGAGGCACCTAAAATGCAAATATGGAAAATAAATAATTGTAGCAAACACAAGGAGCTATGTGTACAAAGTTTTTTAAGAACTTCCAAAAGTAAGCAGAAATAAACATTACGGAAACGGCTCCGTGTGAAATTTAATATTTACGGGACTACTTTCTGCTGATCGGAGATTTCCGTATATACCCGATAACGAGTGTATCAGAACAAGTATTGGCTTTATAAACCAATAGCAGTCTTTGCTGCAATATTAATGCATCGGCTGTGCACGCGTGCATGTTTTTACTTTATTTCCCCATATTATTGTTTTTGTAATAATGTGTGCAAATTCCTGTAAATGCGTTTCATATTCGAAGGCTTGTTACTTGGGGGAGTTTTTATCCTCGTAGATGTCTAGAACTGGCTTGGTAATGTTCGAATGTACAATGGCTATATTTTTGTTTTGTTTGATTTGATTCTTTACGTCCACTCAACAATCTTTCAGTTATGCGGGACGGGTCTTCCTGGGTTGAACCAGTACTAAGCTAGGATAAATGTGTCTTGCTCAAGGACACGACGCAGTGACGCCGGTGAGGCTCGAACCCGCGGCCCTTCGGTCTCGAGTCAAGCACTCTACCACTGAGCCACTGCGCTCCCATACAATGGCTATATGAAAAATAAATTAAAAGAAAAAAATGAGTCTAATAGTACGCTAAACTTTCACTACTAGCTGCCTAAACACATCAGAGTCTCTCGACACAGGCGTGTAGAACGACCCTGAGCGCATGTTTCTCCTGAAATAAAACCAACAATATGACTTGTAAACGAGTCCGGGACATTTTGGCCCAAAGCAAACTGGGCATTTAATCGGCACATAAATTCGACCCCTCATAATTCGGTGCCTTTGATGCGAAAAAACGTTTAAGAGACCATTTAGCGCGTATGAATAAACACATTTTTCTACACGCCTGGTCTACACACTCGGACACGCTCGAGATACGTATTCAACATAATGTAACCCCGGATCAGAGCCGGTCGGATTTGCATCGGATTATCGATATATTGATTCTTTTCATGCGCGGATCCAGAAAGTTTTGTCAGAGGGGGTCCAACTCTGCAACACTGACAATAATTTTAGACCGGGAGAGCGGATCCAAATACCACTAAAAGCGGACCAATGTCGGCCCGCCAGCGAAACGCCATTTAGATGGCGTTTCGCTGGCGTGCAAATTATGGTCCACATTGAATGCTGGCTTCATAGCTTTGAGAATTTTCGAGAATTTCAAGAAAACCTATATTTTTGTGATTTTTCAGGGGGTCCGGACCCCCTGTCATCCCCTCTGGATCCGCGCATGCTTTTGAACACCCAACTTATATTGGGGAGGATTAGGTGGGGGTCTCGGTAATTCAGAAAACCTTGTAGAATCCCTTACAAAGTAGAAGGAAGGTTCCATCGGTTAAGAAAGTGTTTAGATGCTCCAGGGGAGAAAACAAGGGGTTAGAGGGCCTGTGTAGGCCGGGTTAACTCGCCCTTATTTATGGAAATTGAATAACAGTGCTGATCCAGATTAGACGCCGCATGGTTCGCCGTCTGATCAGGGTCGCCATAGTCTGCTAAACATAATTATCTATTAAAATTTGAATAAACATGACAAATACCGCCCAACAGCGGAAGTGGACTGGTCCAATTCAGGATATTTCATTAGGCATAAATGGGAGATAAGAGACGTGTTGTATCCTAACAAAAAGTTTTATGTTTTTTTTTGTTTTACGTCCAAGTCAGCAGCTACGATCATGTCGGTTTTCAGTTCACATAACAAAGCTTGAACAAGCGGTAACCAAAACTTCGTGCACATACTTTTGCCTTTCACTGACAGCAAAAATAGTAAGTGAGTATGATCAGGAAATACCAAAATCACAAACCGCAGACAACCCCGTGGCACCGCGAGGAAGAGCCTCTCAACCATCACGAGACACCAGGAAGACAAATTAAGCAAAGCAACCAGCTCTCTCTACCCCATCAAAACCTTCTTGAATGAATCAACGGAATGGTGGAGAATGACCGTAGAAATTAATTTATTTCATGATCAATCTTCACTATCGGACCGGGCCGGGGTCAAACTCACTGACACCTTGATCTGCAGTCAGACACGCATCCGTAGTTACCCACTGCGCTAAGCGGCCTGGTATTAACAAATATGTAAAGATCACAAGAGATGGCAACTGCTAATATGTATACTCAGCGTCAATGAAAAGTTACCAGTATCAAAATTTCGATATTTCGGAAAATATATAATGCAGCTCTTTGGCTACTGTTACGTTCATGTTTCTGGTCAACGACAAGCTGATTTGGAGAGATAAAACAGTTACACGACCCCTGGAACTATGGTGCCCGTGATGCACGTGCATTTTATGTTTTTTGCAGTTTTTAAGAATTTGAAATCATCATTTTCAGAAGACAACATGCCAACACATGCCCTAGACATTTTCATTGAAAACGCCACCAAAATGGGTTAGGTTATCCCATTAAACGCGAAAAATGAGGCTCAAACTTTAAGGTAGCACCTAAACTTTGCTTTTCCCTTTACAATGCAATGGAAACTGCAGGGGTCCGTCAAGGAATGATTATAATGCATTCGGGTGTGATGAATACCGTTTTCCATAGTGGTGATGCATGGCACCCTATTCCATAAAATTGAGTGTTGAAGTATCCGCAGTTCTTCGTACAGGATGAACTAAACATTGCCCTATGTTAAGTGAATGTGATTTACTGGTAACTTTTCACTGACGTTGAGTATATAAGCAGTTTGGATGTAGATCGAGTCGTAAAATGTCCGGCTCCGGATCTAAACTGCTTGAAACTAGATGAGCCTTATATCTACATTAAGGAATGGCTAATACGGGAATGATGTTAAATAGTTTCGTCGCACCACATCTGGATTGACCTGATTGAACAGTGCAACCCAGGTCATATGCACCAACGCGCGACAGTCGATCTGTGTCTTCACTGGTTGCGTTTCGCCGGATTATGTGTTTTGTACATTCCCGTTTCAGGACATTTGTTAGTAGCGAAAACCCAGGTTAAACGGTGTACGTCTTCTATCAATCAGGGACAACACCCATCGTTTTTAATTAAAAATCTTTGTTCAAATAGTACCTTATTTATAAATCTTTACCGCAGATGAACATCTTACGGGCAGGTCAGACCCCATTCAGATGCCGCATGATGCACCAACAAAATCTACCTTCAAACTAGCACCCCATTTTCACTAAACTTCCGTACGCTCTACTGACTTGACTAGCAGTAATCTTAAGACGGCAGGGATGTGCAGGCTGACCCGTTTGTTGCATAAAAAAATCATGAATTTTGCGGTAACGAGCCTGCCTGATCTAAGGAGGCGGCTGGTCAATGTCGTTTGACTCTTTTCTCAAATATTATCTATGCGACTGACAGACTGTATTTAGCTGTGCCTAGTGAAAACTTTAACATGTTTAAACCAGCCTGTAAACCATTGCCGCCTGGCAAAGTGACTTGGCTGGTAGAGCGTTAGACGTATATAGTGACCTATATACGTCACAAACTGGGGATAGAAAGGGATAGAAGAGTCCGAGACCCACCAGTCACTGGGCAAGACTCCGACACTTTATCCGCTGCTGTGTACTGGTTCAAGCCGGGATGACGGGGAATTGTCCCGACATGACTGTAAAAAATTGTTGACTGTTATGTAAAGAATTAGCACAAACAAATTCAAACCAGTCTAATCATAGTTGTTTTTGTATTGTTTGATTTTTTTTTGTGTGTGACGTCCCAGTCAAAAATTAAGCTATGTCGGGACGGACCAACCTATGTTGATCATGTACTTAGCAAAGATCGAGGACACAATGCAAGCTTGGACCCGCAACTCCTCGGTCTCAAGTCAAGCACTCTACCACCGAGCCACTGCGCCCCCTTTGCTGTTTGAAGAAAATGCAATGCAGTTTTATTACCCCAGTTATGCCATACGGGATTGCTAGTTATTTCGTTTGCTGTATGTTTTTTTTTTTTTTTTTTCGTTTTCTTTTTTATAGCAACTTATGTTGACCCTGCCTCGAGCGGTAGCCGTGTCATAAGATTGCCGCCATCAATGTGGCGTGAATGCAACGAGCCTATGCAGCCACTTTTTTAGCTTACGGCTCCAAATGATGTTTGGTCAGTAACTTAAACACTCATAGAATATTAAAGCTAGCAAAGTCTCTGATCAGACTGCGCGTATACGCAGGCAAGTCTGAGCATTTGCTGGTCAGACATACCACATTGTTATTGGTCTGCGCTGTGTGCGAGATTTCCATTTTGGGTTTCAACCCTTGTATACCTATAACTCCTTATCGTGTACTTTGGCAAACAGTAAAGACCTAAATTTTATCAGGGTCTTCACTGTGTGCCTACTAGTGGACAAAACGATTTTTCAGGAATAGATTCGAAAATTGTAACACGTGACACCTCAATACCGTGACACAATAGACCATCCCAAGTTTAAAGTATCAAGCCAGATGGAATAATCTATTAGTGCCTAAAGGGGTAATAACATGTAGACACAGATCTAAACACAGTTTCGGTGATGTGTATTTTAAGAGACGTTACACGATTATAAGGTCAGTACTGAGGTATTAACCAGATGTCATTTTATTGCCCCGGGTATTGCAGACTTCCTGTTTCCAAAAGCCGTACCAAATGAAAAACACATTCCTACTTGTGTACCGCAATGCTATGACGTCCTTTTCACACTTTGATACCAGTAAATATCTACTTTGGCAAACAGTGACGACTCAGACGTCTCAGCCACCGACACAACAGGCATTTTCGGACTGATTTTGAACTATATTAATTCATAAGTACTTAAATAAGTGACAGTGCTCCTTTTCTGTAGCGCGTGAACGGTGCGACGAACGGCGAATCGTCCCCTGAGAAAACTGAGATTAATTATATGAGGACAGCAAAGGCACAGATCAGCCTACACATTTGTACAAACTGGTTTGCAGCTATACTGTTGGTATCCATGAAAATATTTCAAATTGAATTTAGAAGTATCCCAGCTGATCAGACCAGTTTGCGCTCTATACTGGTTGGAAACTCAATATGACCTTTTACCATGGTATAGCTAAAAAATGATCGTACCACACGTCTGCTTCCGGAAATCGCCGAGTCAGCGTAGTAATATTTATGAAAGTGCGATGATATTTTTTATATCAATTTAATGTTTTGATTTTATTAAAAATCAAATTAATCAAACAGTTAACTAGTTTCTATATATATTTAATCTTTTGGGTGCTGTAGTTACCTTTTTTAAAGGAAATATAGCTCATTTTTAGACGCACTATCTTTTTGCTATTTTCACCCCACCGATCCCCTCGTATTACTATATGTTAGGTGCAAATCTGGGGTGTTTTTCGCACGGAGACGTTTCCGTGATGATATGGAATATAAGCAAACAAACGCAAACTGAAATCTTAAACAGAGTCTTTTCCACTTCCACCTTCCACATTTGCAAAAAAATGACTTACACTTTCTGCAATTTCCTAATTGCTAGAAATAATTGTTATGTACACCCATTTAATATATATATATATATTCTCCCCTGGCATTTGTTTTGCTCTTTTTCATGTCTAGACACACTAATTATTTGGTGTATTTATATATATTGATGTTCAAGCTTTGATCATAAAATAGGATTGAAATTACCTCTTGTTAGACCAATCACTGATAACCTTTTTCATCCAATCAGAAGCCAGGTGTGGACCAATCAATGATTACCATTTTTATCCAATCAGCAGACAGGAGAGTTAATTATCAGCCAATCAGATATTTTGTTTAATGGAATAACCCTTGAAATGAACTTGTCCATATATAAAGCATTGAAAGTAGTGCATTTGATCAGCTGGCTTATGACTGCTGAACCGAAAGGTCTGAATAAGATCAATTGGAAGGCTAAAAAGGCTATTGGACAGTTAAGAAGATATAATATACTGGTTATTTATCTACAAAGTGAGGAGTTGACTGAAACATGTCTACCGAGCTTTGTAGTATATTTTATCCCAGTATATAGTGACTGAGCCTCAGAGATCCGGCTCATTTCAGCTCATTGTCTTAAAGGCTATTTTACAGACAAGAGCAAATATATATTTAGTGGCTAGGCCTCTCATGAATCCTGTATAAGGCTATTGGGAGACCTGACTCACTCTAGCTCATTTGTTTACAAGACAACTTTGTGACAACTTTGTGGCTGCTCACACTGTGACAGCCTGTTATATATATATATATAACCTTGTGATTGCTCCGGCAGTGTTGTCACTCCGGTAATTGTTGTATTGATACTTGTTTTCCTCTATAGGATTTTGACTGCTCTTGTAGTATTTGTCATAGTGTTGTACTGTTGTACTGTTGTAGTCTTTGGGCTCAAATAACAAGGTTGTTAAGGTCGTTTTGAATAGGTCAGTTTGAGCTGCTCAATGATTGCTCTGATAGTACTTTTATGCTCACTGTGGCTCACTAACTATATATAAAGTTGATCAAGGGTTAACATTTTTACTACTTGGATTGCTTTGATTATAATTATTGTCAACTTTGGCTTAGCTCATAATTTGTTGTTGACCACTGTGAATGGTCTTGTTATTAAACACCAAGTAGGTGACTCAATCATTGTTTGGAGCAGATAGCTCTGTCTTAATTGGGAAAAATCATTTATAGCTCATTTGGGCTCATTTAAGTTGAGCTCTTTTAAATTGTAATACTTTCTTGTTGCACCTAGGCTTGCAAAGCATACCTGGGCGTAACAATTGGGGGCTCGTCCGGGATACATTCCCATTGATAACGATAAGTGCATTTTTGTTTTCCAAGTAGTAAACCCTCATACTTTTGCTTAGTGGGACATTTTATTTAAAATGGATCCACAAGTTGAAGACTTTGTTAGTGAGTCAACTATTGAGAAGTTGTTGAAATTGAAAAGGGAACACCTGATCTCTTTGATGAGCCATTATGGCCTAGTGGTTGATAAGTCAAAGCGAAAGGATCAGATCAGGGATGCATTTATCAGGCATGCGGTTGAGAATGATATTTTGAGTGACGATGCTCTTGAGTGTGTCTCCAAAGACGAAAAGTCAGAAGCACTGCGGATAAGAGAAATGGAGCTAGAGCATGAGAAAGAAATGAGTTTAAGAGAATTAGACTATGAAAGAGAAAAACTAGAGTTTGAGAAAGAGCAAGAGATGAAAAGACTTGGACAAGAGAGAGAAAAACGAGAATATGAAAAAGAGCGTGAAAGAGAAAAGCGAGAGTCTAAAAGAGAGCAAGAAAGAGAAAAACTAGCGTTTGAAAAAGAGCAAGAGAGGGAAAAAAGAGAGTGTGAAAAAGAGCTCAAACTTAGGGAGCTGGAAATAATGGCAGCTAAGAAAGAAAAAGATAGGGTTATGAAGATAAAGTTGGAGCAATCAAAACTGGAACATTTTGATGCCTCCAAATATGTGAAATTTGTCCCACCTTTCATAGAGAAAGATGTTGACAAGTACTTTCTTCTCTTTGAGAAAGTAGCAAAAGATTTGAACTTATACTATTCTTCTCCAAAGTGCTCTTAAAGGTAAAGCCAGTGAGACGTTTACTGCTTTGTCTCCAGAGCAGACGTCTGATTATCAGTTTGTTAAGGAAAGCATCCTTAAGGCTTATCAACTTATTCCTGAGGCTTACAGGCAAAAGTTCAGGAATTACAAGAAGGAAAGTGACAAAACACATGTAGAATTTGGTAGAGAGAAAGAAAGATTATTGGATAGATGGTGTGACAGTGAAGAGATTAAGAAAGATTATGAGAGAATGAGGCAGATGTTTTTGCTGGAGGAGTTTAAAAATTGCGTACATCCTGCCATCAAAAACTATATTACTGAGCAGAAAGCTAGCACACTGAGCAAAGCAACAGAAATGGCTGATGAGTATTTTCTCTCCCATAAACATTTGCTCCAGAAAGGTTCTCCTCAACAAACATTTCAGAGAACCTTTCACTCAAATAAGAATAGGTTTGAAGGTAGCTCATCTTCCAATAAGACCACTGATTCAAAACCTACTGATACAAAATCTACATTTCATAAATCTTCTTGGAACTCAAGTCAAGATCACCGTCCAACATGTTTCTATTGCAGAAAAAAGGGTCATGTTATTTCAGAGTGTATTACTCGACATAGAGACCAAAAGGCAAAAGGCAAAGAGGCCTTCCCTAATGCTCTTACAACATTAAAGACTGAGCCCAAGTCTTTCATATCTAAGAGTGAAGTCTCAAAAGACAAATGTAATTTTGACTTTGTACAAGAGGTTTATGAGCCTTTCCTCTCTGAGGGGACTGTCTCGCTCTTACATGACAAATCTATTACAAAGCCAAATAGGATCCTAAGGGACACTGGCGCTTCTCAATCTTTGTTATTGGCTGAGGCCATTCCTTTGTCAGAGAAGTCTCATTCTGGTAAGAGTGTGCTGATCCAAGGTGTAGAATGTGGTTTGGTTACTGTGCCACTCCACCAGGTTAACCTCAAGTCAGATCTAGTCTCTGGTACTGTTACTGTGGGTGCTTGACCTTCATTACCAATAGAAGGCGTGCACTTAATATTAGGCAATGACTTGGCGGGTGATAAAGTAGTAGTAAATCCAGTTATGACAGAAAAGCCTGAGGATACTACTACAATTGACCCAGTTGAGGAAGAAATACCTAACTTGTACCCTTCCTGTGCAGTAACAAGAGCAATGGCTCAAAAAGCAAATGTAGAAAATGCTCAGGTAGGAAAGAGCACAAACTCTGACTACACATATGATTTCCATGACACTTTCTTATCAAGTATGTATAATGAGAGTGATCAACAGACATCCAGAGTTTGTCTTCCTGAAAAACAGGACATTGATCAAAATGCTCCTTTGACTCAAGATAAGGACTTAATTGAGCCAAGCATTCATGTTTCAAATAAACAAGATCTTTCAACAAAGACTTTAATCTTGGAGCAGCAAAAGGACTCTACTCTTTCATCCTTGTTCCAAAACATGGTGTCAGAAGATGAGATATCTTCTGTCCCCTGTTGCTATTACAAAAAGGATGGTGTGCTCATGCGCAAATGGAGACCACCTGATGTTCCTTCAGATGCAGAGTGGGCTGTTAAACACCAAGTTGTATTACCAAAATCATATCGCAATGGAGTTCTCTCTATGGCTCATGAGACTCCTCTAGCTGGTCATCTTGGGGTTAGCAAAACTTACAACAAGATATTGAATCATTTCTTTTGGCCCCTCATAAAAACAGATGTTTCAAACTTTTGCAGGTCATGTCATACCTGTCAAATGGTAGGGAAGCCAAATCAGAAGATTCCTCGTGCTCCTTTGCATCCAATACCAGCCTTTGAAGAACCTTTTAGTAGGGTCATAATCGATTGTGTAGGCCCACTACCAAAACTAAGTCTGGAAATGAGTTTCTGCTCACTATAATGTGCGCCTCTACTAGGTTTCCAGAGGCAATTCCTTTAAGAAACATTAAGGCCAAGACCATTGTAATTGCTCTAATAAAGTTCTTTACTTTAGTTGGATTACCAAAATCCATTCAGTCTGACAAAGGCTCAAACTTCATGTCTGGCCTCTTTCAACAAGTTATGAGTGAGCTAAACATTGAGCAGTACAAATCGTCTGCGTACCACCCTGAAAGCCAAGGTGCTTTAGAGAGGTTTCACCAGACGCTCAAAAATATGATAAGGACATACTGTTTTCAAACAGAAAAACACTGGGATGAGGGAATCCATCTATTGCTCTTTGCTACTAGAGAATCTGTGCAAGAATCTCTTGGATTCAGTCCTTTTGAGCTTGTTTTTGGACACTCAGTAAGAGGACCTCTCAAACTCATGAAAGAAAAGCTTCTATCTGATGAACAAGTTCCAACAAATCTTCTCAGATATGTATCTGACTTCAAGCTCAAACTTTCTACTGCTTGTGAGCTAGCTCAAAAGAACCTTCGCTCTTCCCAGGCCAAGATGAAGGCTAGATACGATCAACATACTGTTGATAGAAATTTTAAAGAAGGAGACCAGGTTCTAGCTCTTCTGCCTATTCCTGGCAGGCCTTTACAGGCCAGATATTTTGGTCCCTACACTGTGGCTAGAAAGATAAGTGATGTGAATTATATTGTACACACTCCAGAGAGGCGGAAAAGCAAGCAGCTGTGTCATATTAACATGTTGAAGAAATATGTTAATAGAGATAGCTCTCAGGAATGTTCTGTGGGTTTGGTAACACCTGTTTCATTCCCAGATGCTGAAAATGAGCAACTTATTTCTGAAGATTCCATAGAGAATCTAAATGACCCTGACATTCAAATAAATAGCAAAATGCTCAGCTCGCCAAGGTTGAATAATTCAGATATCTTGAATAACTTGGATTCAAAGTTGGGTCATTTAAATCCTGAAGAGCGTGACCAATTGGCACAGCTCATGGTTGATTACAAACACTTGTTTCCTGATGTCCCTTCTAAGACAGACAAAATATTTCATGATGTTGACATTGGTGACTCAATGCCAATAAAACAACATCCTTATAGAATGAGTCCAGTCAAGAAAGAGTGTTTAAAGGAAGAAATTCAATATTTGCTGGAGAATGACTTCATTGAGCCCAGCAACAGTGACTGGTCATCACCATGTATTCTTGTACTCAAACCTGATGGTGCATATAGATTGTGCACTGATTACAGAAAAGTAAATGGTGTAACAAAAACCAACTCCTTTCCCATTCCACGAATAGATGACTGTATTGACAAGATTGGGAAAGCCAAATACGTCACAAAGTTTGATTTATTAAAGGGATTCTGGCAAATTCCCTTGACAGATAAAGCCAAAGAAGTATCAGCGTTTGTGACACCAGATGGACTATTCCGATACAAGGTTATGCCATTTGGTATGAAAAACTCTCCAGCCACATTTCAGAGGTTAATTAACACTTTGATTGCTGGAATGGATGGGATTGGGGCTTACATAGATGATGTGATCATCTACAGTGACTTTTGGGAACACCACATTGGAACCATTAAAGAGTTCTTTGACAGACTCACAGAGTACAGGTTAACAGTAAACTTAGTCAAAAGTGAATTTTGTCATGGCACATTGACATTTCTTGGCCATGTAGTTGGACAAGGACAAGTTAGACCTGTATCAGCTAAAGTTCAAACCATATCTGATTTCCCTATACCTACAAGTAAAAAGGAGCTCATGCGTTTCTTAGGCATGGCAGGTTACTACAGAAAATTCTGCAGTAACTTTTCTACTATATCTGCTCCTCTTACAAACCTTTTGAAAAAGAATATCAAATTTGTCTGGACACAAAGTTGTCAAGAGGCTTTTGATAAATTAAAGGCCATTTTAAAGAGTGAACCAGTGCTCGCTGCTCCAGACTTTCTGAAACCTTTTAAACTAGCTGTTGATGCTAGTGATGTAGGAGCAGGAGGCGTTCTCTTACAAGAAGATGAAAGTGGGGTAGACCACCCTGTTTGCTATTTCTCTAAGATATTTAGCAAATGTCAGAAAAACTACTCCACTATAGAAAAAGAGTGTCTCGCTTTGATTCTATCTATTCAACATTTTGAAGTGTACATCTCTTCTTCATCTTCTCTTGTGACAGTTTATACTGATCACAATCCACTCACATTTCTAAGGAAAATGAAGAACAAAAATCAGAGATTGTTACGCTGGACTCTCTTATTACAGGAGTATAACCTGGACGTCAGACACATCAAAGGCAGAGAGAATGTTGTGGCTGACGCTCTTTCAAGAATAACATAGTTCAGCACTGTACTACAGTACATTTGTAAAAGAAATCTATTTGTAAAATATTTCTTTTTCTTTACGGGGGAGGTGTTATGTACACCCATTTAATATATATATATATTCTCCCCTGGCATTTGTTTTGCTCTTTTTCATGTCTAGACACACTAATTATTTGGTGTATTTATATATATTGATGTTCAAGCTTTGATCATAAAATAGGATTGAAATTACCTCTTGTTAGACCAATCACTGATAACCTTTTTCATCCAATCAGAAGCCAGGTGTGGACCAATCAATGATTACCATTTTTATCCAATCAGCAGACAGGAGAGTTAATTATCAGCCAATCAGATATTTTGTTTAATGGAATAACCCTTGAAATGAACTTGTCCATATATAAAGCATTGAAAGTAGTGCATTTGATCAGCTGGCTTATGACTGCTGAACCGAAAGGTCTGAATAAGATCAATTGGAAGGCTAAAAAGGCTATTGGACAGTTAAGAAGATATAATATACTGGTTATTTATCTACAAAGTGAGGAGTTGACTGAAACATGTCTACCGAGCTTTGTAGTATATTTTATCCCAGTATATAGTGACTGAGCCTCAGAGATCCGGCTCATTTCAGCTCATTGTCTTAAAGGCTATTTTACAGACAAGAGCAAATATATATTTAGTGGCTAGGCCTCTCATGAATCCTGTATAAGGCTATTGGGAGACCTGGCTCACTCTAGCTCATTTGTTTACAAGACAACTTTGTGGCTGCTCACACTGTGACAGCCTGTTATATATATATATATATATATAACCTTGTGATTGCTCCGGCAGTGTTGTCACTCCGGTAATTGTTGTACAGCACAGTATAATAATATTTAGCTTTGGTTATTCCAACGGCTAGCTGCTTTGACAGCGTATTTATACTTGTTTTCCTCTATAGGATTTTGACTGCTCTTGTAGTATTTGTCATAGTGTTGTACTGTTGTAGTCTTTGGGCTCAAATAACAAGGTTGTTTAGGTTGTTTTGAATAGGTCAGTTTGAGCTGCTTAAATATTGCTCTGATAGAACTTTTATGCTCACTGTGGCTCACTAACTATATATAAAGTTGATCAAGGGTTAACATTTTTACTACTTGGATTGCTTTGATTATAATTATTGTCAACTTTGGCTTAGCTCATAATTTGTTGTTGACCACTGTGAATGGTCTTGTTATTAAACACCAAGTAGGTGACTCAATCATTGTTTGGAGCAGATAGCTCTGTCTTAATTGGGAAAAATCATTTATAGCTCATTTGGGCTCATTTAAGTTGAGCTCTTTTAAATTGTAATACTTTCTTGTTGCACCTAGGCTTGCAAAGCATACCTGGGCGTAATATAATCATTTCATTTTTTATCATTTTGAATATTTTTGCTTCGGTGATTTCAAGTTTTTTTGTATAAATAAGGTTAAATGCTTCTCCCATCATTTGATGATTTAAATTACCTATGCACTTATCTTGGAAATATTTTATTGATTGTTTCATATTGTTCATTTACTAAATAAAAGTAAGTAAGGGTGCAAGGATCAGGAATCTATACAATCAAGTACCATAACTGGCCCAGGATACCAATGGGAAAGTGACAAACTCACAGTTAGACACCACAAACGAGAGCCAAGAGGTCAGCCCTTTCCCAGCAGGTGGCCATAAGGCACATATAAACAGACGCGCACAAAGGCATAGCAAACACAAGACAGAAAAAAACCATAAAAGATCCACAAAAGAAGTACTGCCTTGGAACGGTCAATAAAATATTTTACTGGAAGGCTTAAACCGGTTTCATGGCGCCAACCTCATCGTTAATTCAGATGTGGATCAAGACACATAGATATTTGGTTTTCATGAAAAACCCCTAACTTATCAATGCATCATCTCATAGAACATATAAATCAGGAGATAGAGCAAAGATAAGGACTCAACAGTAAATAAAACTGAATACCGGAGCAAAAGAAATCCAGCAGGTAAACCACGGTGGGCCTGACAAACAGCCAAAGCATATGGCCCTGACCCTCTCATCAATAGATAAATCTTTAAGTCGGAACCGTCATAGATTCTGAAGTCTGAACCACCAGCATGCAATTAAAGAGGAACGCAAAGTTGCCAAACGTGATTGGGTTGACCACCAAGCATGCCGTCTGTTGCAATACATTAATGTTATAGCCAATCTTTTTATAATGGGAAATTAGTTTAATGAACTGCGCTGAAAAATTATAAGAGCCAACAATTTTCTTCAACTTATAAACCAAGTAACCGTAGAATTCAGGTTCTGAAAGTCTTTGGCGCAAGAGAGATTTAAGTCCAACTTCAAAAGATATCAAATCATAGTATCGTCTATAAAATTTAGAAAATGTTTTGCGAAGTTTATGATACAGAGAATCTTGTTTAAGAAGTTTCTAAGTTGACAATTTATTGCGAGTGTTGAAGTCACAAACAAAGCTAGATGCTCTAGCAAAAGGAATGAGTTGACAGATATAGACTCCATAGGATGTAGAGCGAAGAACTTCCCCATCTAAAAATGGGAAATTGACAATTTCAAAGTTAAAGTCGTCACGTTTATCATATTTTTTTGGTAGAAACAATATCATTAGAAATTGACAAATGCAAGTCTAAAAATGCGGTTTCGGTATCAGAGGTATTGGCTTTATTAAGTTGGAGCTCTGAAGGGTATATACCTACGTTGCTGTATTTCCCAATGTTTTAGAATTTTTGTTTTTAAGGTGTTTATTTTATGTCATTTTCTTATTATTAATAGCTTATTTGATATTACTGTTCATATAAAGTAACTGGTTTTACATATCTTTCGTTGATTAGGGCTAGTATCAGACCTCTTGGCTCTCATGTGCGTTGTGTTTTCTTGTTTTTGTCACTTTCCCAAATGGTGTTCCTTGTCAGGTGCGATGCTTGATTGTATTGATTCCTTGTCCCTTCCTTTCTCTTTACTTTTAAGGCTCCTTAGGGCAGATTATGATACTTTATACAAATGGCAATGGTCACATGATCAAGATGACCGGCATGCCCATATATGGTAAACACTTAAATAATCTTCTTCTCCAGAACCAGAAGACCAATGACTTTGGGACTTGGTATGTAGTATTTGGAGTGCAATGTGGGGCCTACCTAGGTCCAACAAAGGACCCAACCCAACCCCACACCAAATTAGAGCAAACAACAATTATGAATAAATAACAGTAGAATCACCACCTTAGAATGTGCCTCAGCCATGGCGACGTGAGCCGTAATTATGTTTTACTGGCCAACCTGGACTCTGATAAGCTACCTTCATCAGAAGCCATCTGATCAGTACCTACACTGATTTCCGAAAAGGGTATGCACATTGAAAAAAGTATTCTCATAATGGCCTTATTAAGTAGAATACAACGTACAGTAAAACCTGTCTTAAGGGGCCACTCAAAAATCGACAAAAAAGGTCTTAAAGACAGGTGGTAACTTAGTGCAGGTCGAAAGTATTGCGTTTGGCCTGCATTAAGCGATTATCGGTCTTAAAAGCATATTTTTAGGACTTCTTTTGAGTGGCTGTTTTAGACAGATTTCACTAAATACTATAGATTAATTTAGAAATCTACCATATGACCAATACATATTGCTTTTGTAATTGGTCTTACATGTACGCAGCTACCGGCTAATCGTCTAGGCTAGCAGACGCATGCCCAGAAACACCATGATAAGATAATTGACTATCAAGCTATGACTGATTTCTTGAAAGAGGCATTTATACCCACAAATGCATCATAACATATCGAACCTTATATTATAACTAAATAATGATATATTATGAAAATAAACCTCAAACAATCAACAGCTAGCCGACGATAATGTAAAAGCAGAAATTGTGTTTATGAAAACTGTGCCCCAACCATTAGCTTGTCGATATAGATGATCTAACCATCCCTTTCAGCAGGTAATCTACTCACCATGACCAAATCTGAGGCTTCTAACTGTAATAATTTTCGAGATACGTATCTTTAATACACGTTTGATGTCAAAATTTGCAAAGGACAATAACTCGAAAAAATGCAAAGGGCAATTACTTGATAAAAAAAATATATATATTTTGTTGATTTTCAGCAGGTAGTCTACTAATTATCCTCTATCAGCTGGCCAAGTTTGAAGCTCCCAGCTGTAATAGTTTTTTAGATATCTTGATTTCTAAATTTCATTATGACCCGTTGAAAGGGGCATAACTCCACAAAGGGAGATAATCAATATTTAAAAAGATTGGGTCGGTTATTCTTGATGAGGAATCCATCTATGAAATTTCAAAACCATATCCTAAATTTTGAACGGACGCACGGACGGACGGACAAGCCCAAAGCAGTATAACCAGATCGAGGCTACAATGTAGCATTTGTTTGAATCTGAAGCAGGTTACGGTCTTGATTTGTCCGGTCTTCTCCGTTTTATCTTCAAAGCTGAAAATGCATGGAACATTTTCTAACTCCCATTCAGATACGTTTCCATGTATGCAAACTACTAATCAGACGGATTGTCTATACGACTTCTGTCCGTTTGGATAAAATCTAGTACGGAAAAAATGACACCATAATACGGAGAGTTATGATTTTTACTCTACTGTTGCACGTGCTGAAAACAGAATTGCACGCGCGCAAAGCAGTATAAAAGCTGTGAAATCCCTTATCTAGATGTGTTAATGTATTATTTTGTAAATGTTGCCGTAACTAAACGTTCAGAATAGAGTTACCGGAAAGAACATGATTAATCACCTCATATAATAGAGGAACCCATTTAACTCTACACTAAATGCTGTCTGCTCTCGTCGTCTACAATTCCTTTTAAAAAGAGTCTCCAGATCAGGGTCCACACTGTTCGCCTATATGCAAAATTAGATTTAGTTAGAATTCTAACATATTTCTGCACGCACCTCTGGGCACGATGTAAAGGATTGTATTTCTATTTGCAGTCATAAAGTGAGTTTGACCAGGAAATACCACATTCACACACTGCAGACCACCCCACGGCACCGCGAGGAAGAACCACAGAACACCAACAGTCACAAGACACCACAAGGAAGACCCATAGAACACTAACAGTCACAATATATCAGGAAGACAATTGAAGTAAAGCAACCAGCTCTATCTTTCTCATCAAGATTATTGCAAAACTAGATAGGACGCGTACTGCATAATACAAGTACCAAACATAGAACCCAACAAACACGCTTTTGTACCACAGGGAATAACTTGGATAATCTCCACAATTACATCGATCCACATTTTACGTTTCGCGAGTCAACGTATATGAAGGATCCAATTTTCAAAGTTTCGGTCACCATATGAGCATGATTTTGTCAGATTGACAAAATTAAAGACAACCATTACTGTGGGTTGGTCTGCAGTTAGACTTATATCAGTCGTAGATGTTGTAGGACCTATGAATCCATATCAAACAATACCGTTCCACATCTTATCTTTTGCCGTATTCCAGCCCAGAATTTTAAATTATACTGGCCCAAACAGGATGAAAATAAAGTATTTGAGAGGAATATGGCTATTTAGTGAAATAGATAAATATGAGCGAAAATGTACGAGGGATGATCAAAAAGTTCTTCTCGTTACCTTGTATCTTTGTCCAGAGACATTTTTGAGGCGCATACCATAAATCGTTTAAAAGAACTAGCGTTTACCTTCATAATGAAGCTAGTATTTTCTCGCTGTGGTGTTTCGTTAAATAATTACAGCACATTATATATGGCTCACTCCATACCACTGGCTTGTATTTATGTAATAGAATTATAATAATATTTGAATCTGAATCTTTCAAGCCCCGCATCTTTATAACCACAACATATAACCTCATTAGATTTTTACTTTTTGTTACTTATAATGTCCATTTAACATTAAGAATGGCGACATGTTGTTTCGATTCAATATTTAAAGCACAATGTGCATTTCTTATGACGTCATTGAAATGGACAACTACGTCATTTTGAGTACATTGCAGAATTTTCATTTCCGAGAATATTCTATTTTTGTCTATCGATTTGGACTAAAAACATGCCGAACCTAATATCGGCAAAATATTTAAGATCAATATTATTTTGATTTCGAATTATCTTCATCTTAATTGGAATATTGTAAAAAGTTTGTTTTTTATTTAAAAAATGATCGATTTTAAATAAGAATTTTCAAAGTTGTTATTGGTTTCAGATGGGTGCGTTGTGCTCAATTTAATCCCATATTGCACCATTTTACGATGTAATGCTCATTTGGACAATTGATTGGGTTTTGTTTTTAGATATACACATGCAAATTGGGTTACCTCCGAATATTGACCTAATTTGTGGACTCGTTTAAATTTTCTTATGTGGGTTACTATCAGTCTCCGCCGATACCGACTTTTCATGATTGCCTCAGATAAAAGCCAATTCATCTAAGATTGCCTTAAATCTGTTTTATCTTTAATACAGCTGCTGTTACGGAAGTATGGGTCGGTCAAAACATCAAGTGGTCCAAAATCTTATTATAGCTGACAGTTGCATAGCCATACATTTAAGGGCCTAGAAAGTCGAGATCATATTATATAGAAACTTCGCCATATGTACAGGAAATATTGACTGCTGGATGAACATTGAGCAGCCATAAAAATGAATTGCTGAGACTACTCTTGTCTAAATTTTGAGGTCTCATATATGCACAGTCTTCTTGATAGGTTAGTGCATTGGGGGTACGGCTGTTTCAGGGTAGATTTCCGGGCACTCCTTCAAGTTACATAAAAACATACCATAGCGGTGTATAGACAAAGAATATAGTATTATTTGGTACAATTTTCATGCATGTTGCATTGCTGGTTACAGAAATATCATGCCAGGATCAGAACTTTAGGATCATCCCTCGTATATGCAAAAAACAAACCATCTCATCAGACTTTATAAGTCTAGTCTGCAGTGTGTGATAGTGGCATTTCCTGGTCATACTCACTTACTTTAGGTACTTATTGACTTCTATCCTTTTCCAAGGAAATAGCTGAGCTTCCGTGGCGTCATTCGAGGATCTTGCTTTTTGACCTAAAACTTTCATCGGTGGGTCAGTGCCTGGTGTTTGTCTTTTGCTGGGTCCACCCGTGGCTCAACTAGGGGGAACAAAAGTTTATCAACTAGGGATTTTCTTTAGCGCTGACTGTATGCAAGTTGAGAGCCCTTTTTGTTTCATCACAGTGTGTTAATTGAGTGGATTGTTTCCCTGTGATGATACATTAGATAATGTCGTGCTTTGATAACGGCAGAATCTAGGGCGACGATTTGGCCAGTAAAATTAATCTATCCCCACCCCCTCCTACTGGCGTTGGCTGCTGGTGGCTCTGTTGTTGTTGATTCATTGTTTATTGCTGTTGCTCCAATTGTTTGTGTGGATTTTATATTTGGTGCTTGTTTTGTTGCCTAGTATTTAGAGTCCTTTCTAGTTTTGCTACGATTTCGCTGAGGAAGAGATAGGCAGTTTATTTACTTTAATTGCCTTCTTTGGTGTGTATGTGTCTTGATCCACATCTGAACTAAGGGTGAGGTTTCGCCAGTAAAACATTTTTACTGACCGTTCCAAGGCGGTACTTTTTATATGGATCATTTGTATTATTTATGGCTTGTGTTTGTTATGCTTTCGCGTCTGTTCATTGCTGCCTTGTGGTCACCTGAAGGGAAAGGGCTGACCGCTTGACTCTTGTTTGTGATGTTAATTATTATTTTGTTACTTTCCAATTTGGTATCCTGGGACAGATGTGGTTCTTGATTGTATCGATTCCTGATCCTTGCTGTCTTTCTTACATTCAGTATTCTGTGTTTCTTCCTCGCCGAGCAATGAGTTGGTCTGCGGTGTGTTATCTTGGCACATCCTGGTCATACTCACTTACTTTTTAATGTTATTGCAGGATCCAAATCTACCCCGAGAGTCTACCTCATTACTGGGTTTACGAACGATGGCTTTGGGTCTCCGTCTTATAGTTTCGAGTACACTTTGTCTCAAGTCTAGCTTTCAACCTTCGCGCAAAGACATTTTCTCCAGCATTACTACCGCTAGTATTACGTTGTACAAGCCTACTTAGAGCTTTCCCTCGTTTTGGTCGCCAACGTCGTTTTAAGCTTTATTAGCTATCCCACTGTTTGACAAATCTCGTTTAAATCATTACAACTCATAAAACCTATTATTACCTGTTCGACGCGTTTGTACTTATTGAAAACAGATATTTCACTAATAGACTACACTTGTATGATACTCAACAAATAATACTTCAATCAAACATACACTTGATTAGCTCCATCTCAATCTGATTGGAAAACTTTGATGGACTGGCAGGAAAGAATTTCCAATTTCCTGCAGTCTTCATCTTCTGGAAGCGCCGTAAGGTGTGCGCGCAATCCCGGAAGTGGAAAGCACTGACACCATTTGCAGCTGATCAATTTCTTTTGAAAGCTTGACTGAAATTGAACTTTTGATCACATTTTCGGAAGTGCTTACTGTACAAGGATTAAGTATTATTATATGAATGAGATTTGTCTGTGCGCAAATAAAAACGATATATAAATCAATGGAAGTCAATCCGTGCGTTTCAAAACTTCCAAAACAGAAAACAATGAATCAAACTTTCTCCGATAAGGTCATACTCATTAAAATAGCATGTGATTGATTCTTCCCGGAACCATTACAAATTTAAACCATTATTTTAGAAGTACAATGTTCTTCGCGACCCGAGCAATGTAAACCGTAAACAATGACCGAAAATAGCAGATCGCGAAAATTAATCTGAGGCTTTATCTAATCTATCGATACCATTATAACTAATCATCCATTTTGGTTTCCAACATATTTTCATGGTATCAAACCGGTAAATACAGAACCAGGGGTATTGCTAGCAACGTACAATTTGTCTCTCAATATGAATACACGATATATTAGGCTTTACCTCTGGTATATAGATTTGGGACACTTAAGAATAAAAAAGTACTGCATTTTGGAACATTGACTGGCTTCAGTCCGTAAAACACTTTTTCATCAATGTGTCATATCAAATACGTGTAGCTAGTCTAACACTGATGGCTCTAAAACAGAGCCATCAGAGTTAGACTAGCTACAAGTATCTCATATGACACATTGATGACAAATTGTTTTAAGGACTGGGGCCAGTCTATTTGGTACCCTTCAGTTTGACTTGCCTCCGTTCCCAAACATACAACAGGTAAAAAAGAATAGTTGAAGCAGATACATTATGCATTTCCATAATATGATAAAACAAATGATTGCAAAAAGCTCTCATAGTTTAATATTTGTAATGACATTGTATAAATAGTGTGATATTTTAATGAGTCGGCCAATGAGATTTAGGCACTTATCGCCTGTGCTAGAAGCGACATCTTTCATGAGCCTGCGCAAATGCACTGCCTCACCAGAGCCTTTGCTGCTCGCACAAAAAGTAGGGACGTGTATAATAATTCAGGCCATAATGGCCCCCTTTCCCCAATTATAAAACAAAATATCTCATTTAATGAGAGTATATGTTCAAAGAATTACTTAACGCATATGTTATAATTAAAACTAAAATTCAACTCTACTTCCAGGTATCTTGATGACTAACTCAATAATGACAATACTTATTTATAAAAAAGGTTTTGGGATATCAAGGATATGGATTTACCCATATCAAAATGCCAATGATCCATCTAAACATTTATGATAAACGTTATGATTTTGATTTCGAAGTTATGCACTTCCGTATCCAGGATGGACATGTTCACTGCTTCCTCTCTAATGTAATACATATTTTACAACTTATTCGTATTATTATTGGTATAATTTTTGAGTGGCCGCTTAAGACAGGTTTTACTGCACATCTTAGGCCACAAGGTTGATTCTGTTTTCCTTGCTCTCCAGCTACACATTTCAGTCATATTTGTTTTATTCCTTATTGACAGAAAATAGCGTATGCATAGTGCATTTGAATAAGGGGTTGAAAAGTGAAAGAGATATAAGTTTAATCAAAATACTTGCTCTTCCTGTAAAAATGTGATGATTCTGTTAAAATAACGTGTCTAACGTCACAACGATAGTATTGTGTTTATTGGAAAAAATCCTAGCATCTACGCTCTTACGAATATCTACACCCAAAAGAACACATTTTATTGCTACGCAGGCACACTGGGAGTCCCGCTCTTATTTACTTTGGGTGTTGCAAACTGCAAAAGTTGTAAAAAGCATGTCAGTGAGTGAAAAGCTTGTCTATAATCCGACAGTTTTATTGGTAATTCTTTTATAATGTGTATTTTTCATTATGCATGCCATAATTTACACTTTTCACAACTAAATTATTGTTTATTTGAACTGGACGCCTGACCTTGGCCTTTGAGGAACAGCAAAGTTGATTTCGTCATAATATGCACATTTCTTATCCAATGAAATGGCCAGATATTTTTATATCGACGAATAGATTTCAATTATATAGGTCTAGACTGATTATATACAGTCATCGGGCCGGAAAAATTAAATCTGTTGCAGATACTAAGACTTAAGGCTTAATTGCTGAATATAACAGTGGTTTGATAACTTTTCAGCAGCATCACACACCATAACCAGTAACAGTACTTGGTGTAGAGAAAGTGAAAGGTTAATTCATTAAAAAATGTGGATCTTCCTACGTGATTCTAGTATGTGTCTTTAAACCAATGGACCAATCGCTAGTTTATATATTCAAGCACTACCACCACTCCATGCGTGGATTAATAGAATAGAATAGAATATAATACCTTTTATTAATCCAATTATGGGCCATCTCTGGCACATTTAAACAATTAAACAATACAGAACTTTATAAGTTAAGCTGAATTGACCACTATAAGTGGAAAAAACTTTGGTATTATTAAGCATTACATAAGTGATATATATATATATATATATATAAGAGATTGATATATATATATATATATATATATATATCAATCTCTTAGCTTTAAATATTCAAAAAAATATCTAGAGAATGAAAATAATAATGACATCTGATTCATTATTCATTAACCATATAAGTTGGGCGTCGTGTGATAAATTTGAAAAACAATCCTGGTCATACTCACATGTTTTTTTCTTATAAAGCATCCGTTTTGACTTGTAAGTATAACATGATACGAATTATTTAAAATTTATGATAAACAGGAGTGTTTCTAATTCGCATTTCCTCCATGATGGGTATGCTCCTCACTCAGATTCTAACTCATAGTAGATATAGAGGGTTTGTTTTATAACTAGTGACCTGAACAATAGGACTACAATTGTGACTGCTAAGCATCTCAAACAAGGCATTACTTGGTTTTATAAACCCGACAAGGGTTTATAAGCTATGTTTACCCCCTTTAATTGCACGATGTTGGACCAGGCCTTAGGCTCAAATATGACCCAGGTCTAAATCTTTATTGGTGAGCTGGCGAGTTGACAAATGTACATACTTTAACAACAGCAGAATCTAGGGCGAAGATATGTCCAGTTAAACATAACAAAGTTACCAATATTTGCGACTGTGGCCGGTAATGTTGTTGCTGTTTAGTTTACATGTCTAAAATAGCCACTCTCCAAAAGACCAAAAATTGGTTTCCAATACCAATTATCGTTTAATGCAGGTTAAAAGTATTTCCGAATGCTCCCCTTGGATCATTCTGAAATACTTTGACCAGAATTAAGCTACCATTTGTCATAAGATCTTTGTTTTGTATATTTTGTTGTTGCTCCTAGTGTGTATGGGGGTTGTGATTGGTCATGATTTTGTGATATAATTCTTAGTGTCATTTCCAGTGCTGGAGATTAGAGAGGGCTGGGTTTGTTTGTTATTACTTTAACCCATATACGCCTAGCGTCCTTTTTGTGTAACATAGGCAAACAGTGCAGATCCAGTTCAGACGCCGCAGAACGCGGCATCTGATCAGGTTCTCCACTGTTTGCTTACAGAATTCTCTATTAAAATTTTATTAAAAACGAAAAATACTACCCAACAAACCTAAAACGGGAAAAGGGCTGTTCAAATTGATAAGGGAGGGAAATTCCATGGGCATAAATGTGTTAATTGTAGTCTTGCTTACATGTGTGTATTTTATCTCTGAATTTCAATTACTCTTTAACATGTTGTCGTGGTTTGGCTGTGATCTGTATTTGTGGGGCATTCCTGGTCAAACTGACTTGTGCTTCGATAGTACTAATTGCTTATACTTTTTTTTTTTCAAAATTCTCTAGAAGACAATTGGAGTAGGCTGCTTAAGGATAGGCCTGAGTATATTCACGAATATTCTGGTTTCTCTATTTCTTTTTACTTTTGTTTTCATGCAAGGATTAAATAGGAAAACTGCTAGATACCCCATCCGGAAAGGCAACTACAAAGAACAACATCCCCCCCCCCCACACACCCCTCCACACAAACACACTCACTCACACACTCCCAAAAGAAATGCAGTAAATATTTGCTTAGAATATTTTTTTGAACATGATTGTGCATTATAGTATTTCTTTTTGTCAAAAGTCCCAAAATCAGGTCCAAAATTTTTATTTAGCATTTTTCGACAGCAATCTCTCTCTCTCTCTCTCTCTCTCTCTCTCTCTCTCTCTCTCTCTCTCTCTCGTCAAGACGATTGCAAAACTAGAAAAGACTCCAAGTGATACATAACAAAACATAGACCAACCACAGAACCCCCACAAACAATGAGAGGAACATAAAGCATTGAATAAACAACAACAGAACCACCATTTTAGATCAGACAGCAGCAATAGCTGCAATAGCGATAAAAGGCTGACATGTTAGGCTATTGTTCTAACAAACTAATCGGGGGAAATGAGAAAGCAACTTTTATGTTTTGGCCTTCAAATGCGCACATATCTTTTTAACGTTTTCTATATCTGTTATAAGCCTGCAAGCGTCTGCTGTTAACCTTCGCAAACAATTTGAACACAGATCGGGCCTGATCCGTTTCCTAATCGGTTGTTTCTTTGGTTGAGGTATAAAGTTCCCTATATGGTTGAAATACTCTCGATATTCCTGAATTAGCTCTGTTTAATTGATTGAGGTTTTAAGCTCCCTAAATGGTTGAAGCACTGACGGTATTCCTGAATTAGTATTTTTTCAAAAAGGAGTCATTTTTAAAAACAAATCCGCAGACGTCAAAAACATGCAAAATAACGCAGCATGTAACGATTTAATAAAACGCATTTCAATCTTGTTAATACTAGTCAGACGCCAAACGTATAAATACATAAAATAATATGCTTTCCGGTTGCATTGGGTCAACTTTTTCGCGTCGTCCCATTAAATGTTAATGTTCCGTTTAATTCATTGAAATGCCAACTGGTATTATAAAAGATTCTATCAATGTATCATATTAATTACAACCACCAGTATACGTCCGGAACTTTTGGAGTCCTGAATAAAATGAACATCGAACCATAAATGGAAATAGTTTTGTATCGGCTTTGTATTCATTTGAAGCCTGGCTCTATCAGTTATTGGGGTGAGCTGGTTATTGATCGGAAATGCGTCAATGCCAGCAAGACAAAAGTCTGAAAGCCAGTCTATTATTCGAGCCGTCGGATAGGTTGTAACCCGACCAAAGTTCTTAATTATTTCTGATGCTCCATTACCAACCAGAAAGCATACTTAGGTCGTGTAAGTGAAATAATCCAATCCTCAAATATAAATGTTAATATAACCAGAAACACGGAGGACTTAAGAAATTGTAACAAAAGCTATAATGTGAATTCCATGTTCGCAATTTATTACTCCACCGTTACATTAGCCTTTTTACAAATGGGGAGCAATGTAATTACTAGCTATCCCTAAATTTGTATTCGTCTTTACACTTGAAAGTAGTGTTATGAGTACTGATAGAATCATAGACACTCTTATAAGAAACAATAATTAAACGTGAGAGTACAAGACATAGCTTTACAACAACATGAACAAGCGATACAAGAATTAATAGAAAGCAACATGTATGCAGTGATACATGTAAAGTTGCTAGTTTATCCCTAGGCAATCCATTAACAAGTACTAGAACTATGTTCATAATTCGGTTGAAAATCGCTTATGTGAGTGTGGCTCAACTAGGATTTTCCTTTAGTTTTTACTGCCTGTGACTTAGGAACCCCTTTCTTAGTTTCATCGCAGTAAGTTAATTTGGTTGTATTTGTTGCCCTGTGATAGTACATCGCACAAGTTAAAATTCCTCAATGTGAGCTTCAACGACAGCAGGATCTATGGCAAAATTTTGGCCAGAAAAATAAAGTTGCGCCTCCCAGTAGCCTCGGCTGCTGTCAATCCTAATTGGTGATTTTGTTGTTGTTGGCCTGACGCGAGGATCCAGAAATTTTTGTCAGAGGGGTTCCGACAGTCCGACAGTTTTAGTTGATAAGGGGAGAGATGATTCAATTACCACTGAATGTGAACCATCATCGGCCCGCCAGCGAAATTGAATGTTGGCTAGGCAGCTTTGTGATTTTTCCGGGGGATCCGGACAAGTATTGCTACGGAACCTATAACTTAGGGACTTCTCTGGGTTAACTGACATTCTGTTAGATATATATAATTCGTAAGTCATCTATATATCTTGAAGTAGAGTTGAACATTTCAAATGTCACCAGCCTGAGTATAGTCAGAGAGAGAGAGACAACAAGAAGTCTGCAACAAGAGGCACCGGTCGGTCAACCTACATTTTATCTATACAGTTTAGAACCAAATCTTATAGATATATACTTAAGGACTTTGAAAACGCATCAGCCATACTAAAGCATTTACCGCTCAAAGACCAAAGATGACAGAGAGATAAATTCCATTGCAAACCAAAGTGTGACAAGTTGTTAGTGTGCCCTAGAAATTCATGGCTGTAAAGTTATTTAAAAGTATTGAAATAACAACTTTTATAAAGCATGGGTAGGCAATATAAAATGACGCCAATTCAACAGCAAGCTAACCATCTTTAGTTTTGTTTCCTGCTCAACATATATATGTCCTGTGCTTCTTTGATGGCTACACATTCTGTTTTACCAATTCAAAATGTAATGACAGTACGTTATGCTCAAATTATTGTCCATTTAAAGATTGCGACATACCCCACCCACTCTGATTACTATAGCCTAGTTATAAAATTCAAAATCTTGAGTCTTTCAAAGTCTTTAATTAGTTTCGTTTGGTTTTGTTTGCAGGGGTAAAGTTCATTTACAAATTACAGATTCTGAATAAATTACGCCGTGCATCACGTTTCTTCTGCATTGTGCAAGTGACGTTAACGTAAGTTTTGTGGACGTTCTCAATCACGTGACAAAATATTTCCTGACATGCTTTACATTAAATCGTATTTGCCATATGATTACAAGGGTAAGTAGTCAATATCAAAATTGTGAGCATACATAAAGGTAACCTGTGAAGAATTTGTTACAAAATGAGCTGTAAAGTGATGTTTAAATGTGACGTTTGTTTTCAAGATATTGACGTTATCAATAACTGTTGATTAAAAAAAGTTAATAAACTGCTTTACTGATATTGGTATCATACACGCTACAGTGTAAATAAAAGATAACCCAAAAGCATCAGCTGGACTTTGCAGAATATCACCGGATGCTGAATGCTACCATGTGACGTCACCAGCAACTTCGCATTATGATAGAGTCAAATTAGCGACTAATTCATACCAATTTTGATTTGCACGCCGGTGGGTCGGACTTCAGACTCTTTGATGGTTCCGACTTGGAGACTTGTCTATTGATGGGATGGTGGGGGCCTGGTGCTTTGGCTGTTTGTCGGGCCCGCAGGGGTTTGCCTGTTGGATTTCTTTTGCTCCGGTATTCAGTTTAATTTACTGTTGAGTCCTTATCCTTGCTTTATCTCCTTCTTGTGTCTTGATTTATATGTTTTGGGAGATGATGCATTGATAAGTCATGGGTCTTTCATGCTAACCAAATATCTATGTGTCTTGATCCACATCTGAATTGGTGGTGAGGTTGGCGCCGTTGGGCCGGTTTGGGCCCTCCAGTGAACTATTTTACTGACCGTTCCAGGGCGTACAGGATCTTTCGTGGATCTTTTATGTTTTCATTCTGTCTTGTGTTTGCTGTGTCTTTGTGCGCGTTTGTTTGTGTGTGCTTTGTGGTCGCCTGCTGGGGGGGGGGGGGGGCTGGCCTCTTGGCTCTCGTTTGTGGTGTCTGCTGTGGGTTTGTCACTTTCCCATTGGTATCCTGGGTCAGGTGCGGTACTAGTATGTATCGATTCCTGATCTTTGCACCCTTACTTACTTTGCACCTTAAACGCTGTAAGTAGCTTTTCAATCGCATTCACCGTTTGCGAGAAAATGGCAAAATTATGATGATGCGTTTTCAAAGTCCTCTAGAATATTATTCAAAAGATAACGGAGAGCGTCACAAACTTGCTGACATGACCTTAAATTATATCTGTTTGGTTGTTCAGAAGCAAAAAAATGCGTTTTGCTCGTTACAGGCCAAACAAAGAGAGCCCTCTCTATCAAAAAGTTGTTCAATTCATTCCGTTATGTTTTCTTTGATTAGATTATGAAGCAAACTAGTATAGAGAGTAGAGAAATTATATGTAGACAAACTTTATGCTAGTAAACCATTGGATTTTAAGTTATTAAGAACCTAACTTTAATTTTTGATAGACCCAAAAAGATTTTTACCATTCCACTCGTAAACTTTTTCATAATATTTCATAACATTGCTTTAAATCGTAGTTAGGCAAGTGATCAAAAGTATAGACAGCTCAGTAGTAGCATATGAATTAGAATTAGCAATAAAAAGTAATTTATATGGTATTTTGTGAAGTTTAGGTAACCAGTATAACGTAGGAAGCTTGTCATGCTTCTCATCAACAAGCACACCAAACTAAGTAGCCAATGACATACATGTAGATGTATATCAATGACCTATATACGACATACATAACTACGACATTGTTAACAGCCTTATCCACAGGCGCTTACACAAACTTCCTATGAAAAACCTGGCCAGAAAATAAATTTAAGCTCTCCACTGTTGCATAGGCTACTGTCTGTTATAGTGCTGTTTGTTTATACTTCGTTGTTGCCCCCATTAAGTGTGGGTTTTGTATTTGGTCCTTGGTTCGTGGTGTTGTTCTTTGTGTCGTTTCAAGTTTTGCAAAAATTTGCCGAGGAAACTTTACTACAATTGTCTTGTCGTCATGTGGCTGTCTGTGCTCTATGTAGCTTCGTCCTGGCCCCGGGGTTATAAAACTTTTTCCATGCTTTTTCCATTTGCTAAACGAAATTTATCCTGCTAATAAATGTCAAATGCTACAATCCTGCAGCTTATTATTCTCTCCAATGAGTAAATTAGCAAATATTTTGGACCTAACTGATTATTTGGTCCTAAAAGTAGCAGATTTTAATTTAGCTATTAGTTTGGTTTTAAACCAACAAAATTTAAGTGAGTATGAACAAGAAATGTCACAATCGACTATGGCACCGCGGGAGAGTAAAAGCACGACAACAACGACATGACATTCAGAGCACAACAAAAGTAAAGCAACCATCTCTCTCTCTCTCTCTCTCTCTCTCTCTCTCTCTCTCTCTCTCTCTCTCTCTCTCTCTCCAGCGAGATGATTGAAAAACTAGAAACGACAAGTACTGCAAAACAAAACAATGAGACCTAACACTAAACCCCCACAAACACAGGGGGCAACAGCAATCTTTGAATAAACAACAACATAATCACCACCTTAGAACGGACAGTAGCCGAAGCCACTTAGGGTCTTAAATTATTTTACTAGACAAATCATCACTCTAGATTCTGCTTTTGTAAAACACAAATACGTTTAACTCACATGGTCCCCTTACTTTTGCAATGTATCATGACAGAGAAACAGCCAAATCAACTAGCAAACCGTGATGAAACTAAGAAAAGGGCTCTCAACAAATAGGCTGTCAGAGCTAAAGACCCCCACCCCAGTTGAGCCACAGCGGGCCCAGCCTCAGACAAACATCAGACACCGACCCATCGATTAAAGATTTATGTCAGTGTCGTCATTGAGTCCGAGTCCTGACCCACCGTCATGCACCGTCATGGTAATCGTTTTCTACAGCTTATTATTCTGTCCATGGAGTCAATTTGTTTAATGGTTTGAACTGACTGATTATTTGGCCCAAAAAGTGACAGATTTAGCCATAAATTTAGCATTAAATGAACAAACATCTTCAAATTAAGCCAATACAATTTGTGTAAGGGAGGTAATCATTTTCTCCAGCTTAACATTCTGTCCATGGAGTAAATTTTAACACTGTTTTAGACTGAATTGATTATTTGGACCTAATAATATTAGATTTAGCCATTTGTTTTGGAATAACAGCAACAAACTTCTTCGATTTATGCTATTAAACTTGTGTTAAACTTGTGTAACTTCTCGCCAAGGGAAGTGACTGTTGACTGTTTGCACTTGACTTACTAGGCCACATGACATTAATGAGTATCGGCCATTGGATGTAATACGCTATAGTACTGAACGGAATGGACGTTTTGTAGAGGATT
Source organism: Loripinus fragilis (assembly GCA_964019695.1). Taxonomy (NCBI): domain Eukaryota; kingdom Metazoa; phylum Mollusca; class Bivalvia; order Lucinida; family Lucinidae; genus Loripinus; species Loripinus fragilis. The sequence continues at coordinate 82,164,739 of OZ026523.1, read as the reverse complement.
TTAGCTTACTGGAAGGATGTATGCAAATGAATTCATTACCAGTAGATAGAACATTTAACTACAATCCAAACGGTAAAATTAAACATGCCGCGTATTTGGGATTGAACCATATCAAATTTCAAAGTTATAGGTATATCTTCCTTTTCTGCAACCTTAGGGAGTTCGTAAGCTTCACCTATCGATATTAAGAAGTCATCTGCTTTGGGTGTTCAAAACGCACATGGCAGTAGTAAAGTATTTTGGATTTTCTAATGTACGAAAGCCCGGTAGTGCCATTTCTTATTTCTAACTTCTTACTTCTAACTTCTATGTTAAAAATAACTAATGGCCCTACCAGGCTTATGCAAGAAGCCTGGTAGGGCCATTTCTTACTTCTAACTTCTAACTTCTTACTTCTAACTTCGATGTTCGCATGTTGGCACGTATGTGTCCATGCATGCATGCGTACATGCGTGCAGACACCAATGTCTGTCTGTCTGTCTGTCTGTCTGTCTGTATGCATGTACGTATGTATATATGTGTGTATGTCAAAATGAGGGTTTAATTGGAACACTCTGCGCATGTTGTCAAACATGTCAGACTATATTGGCACCGGAATCCTGGAAGTCTGTGAATGTCCAGAAAGTGTCGCAGACTGATCGAATGGTTTTGGAAGGGTTTTAGGAGGTTAAATAGGGCTTAACTTGATTGACACCTAAATCCTTGGAGTCTGTGAGTCTCCAGAAAGTGTAGCAGACCGATGCATTGGCTTGGAGAGTGTCACAGGAGTTCAAAACAGAGTTTAGCTCGATTGGCACCAGAATCCTGAAAGTCTGCGAGTGTCAAGAAATTGTCAAAGAACATTGGAATGGATTGGGGAGGGTCCGTGTGTGTGTGTGTGTGTGTGTGTGTGTGTGTGTGTGTGTGTGTGTGTGTGTGTGTGTGTGTGTGTGTGTGTGTGTGTGTGTGTGTGTGTGTGTGTGTGTGTGTGTGTGTGTGTGTGTGTGTGTGTGTGTGTGTGTGTGTGTGTGTGTGTGTGTGTGTGTGTGTGTGTGTGTGTGTGTGTGTGTGTGTGTGTGTGTGTGTGTGTGTGTGTGTGTGTGTGTGTGTGTGTGTGTGTGTGTGTGTGTGTGTGTGTGTGTGTGTGTGTGTGTGTGTGTGTGTGTGTGTGTGTGTGTGTGTGTGTGTGTGTGTGTGTGTGTGTGTGTGTGTGTGTGTGTGTGTGTGTGTGTGTGTGTGTGTGTGTGTGTGTGTATATGAACATATGACAGTCTGTGAATTTCCTTATTTCTAACTTCTAACTTCTTACTTCTAACTTCTAACTTCTAACTTCTTACTTCTAACTTCTAACTTCTAACTTCTTACTTCTAACTTCTTACTTCTAACTTCTTACTTCTTAATTCGATGTTTGTATGTTGGCACGTATGCGTCGATGCATGCGTGCGAACATGCGTGCAGACAACCATGTCTGTCTGTCTGTCTGTCCATCTGTCTGACTGACTGTATGTCTGTCTGTCTGTCTGTCTGTCTGTCTGCTGTCTGTCTGTGTATCTGTCTGTCGTCTGTCTGTCTGCTGTCTGTCTGCTGTCTGTCTGCTGTCTGTCTGCTGTCTGTCTGTCTGCTGTCTGTATGCATGTGTGTATGTCAAAATGAGAGTTTCATTGGAACACTTTGCGCATGTTGTGAAACATACCAGACTATATGGGCACCGGAATCCTGGAAGTCTGAGAATGTCCAGAAAGTGTCGCAGACTGGTCAAATGGTTTTGGGTGGGTCCTAGTAGGAAAAAAGGGCTTAACTCGATTGGCACCTAAATCCTTGAAGTCTGCGAGTCTCAAATATGTGTCGCAGACCAAAGCATTGGCTTGGAAAGTGTCGCAGGAGTTCAAAACAGAGTTGAGCTCGATTGGAACCGGAATCCTGAAAGTCTGCGAGTGTCCAGAAATTGTAAAATTACAGTGGAATAGATTGGGGAGTGTGTGTGTGTGTGTGTGTGTGTGTGTGTGTGTGTG